>JAWQFJ010026067.1:90000-102562 GCA_034096865.1 Theodoxus fluviatilis | reverse complement strand
GGTAGGACCTACTAAGTCGTCTGTATATCATTATGTGTAAATGATTATCGAGAAAAAATTGCAAGTTGTCTTCGTACATCGTACGACAAAATTAGTTGTCATATTAAGGAAGTACTTTGTAAATACAGTGCCTAATCAAGACCTTTCAATGATTGATGAGATGTAATGTTGTGACTGGACCGTTTGCCTTTACAAATAAAATTCAAAGTCAAGTCAAGTCTCTCGCATCTCTCTCCTCTCCTCTATCTCTCGTCATCTCCCTCTCTCTCTCTCTCATCTCTCCCCGAAAGTACGTTGTAAAATAGTTTAATTAGTATGAATGTGTCTTGTGTTGGGCCGCAGGCCAGAGACCATTGACCTCGTTTGTTCACTTGCTTTTCGCCCTTCCCCCTCTGTCGCTCGCCAAACTCTCTCATACTCTTTCTCTCTCTCCTCTTCTCTGCTCATCTCTCTCTGTCTCTCTGTCTCCTCAGTCTCATCTCTGTCTCCTCTTTTTCTCTCTCTCTCTCTGTCCTCTCTTCTCTCTCTCTCTCTCCTCTCTCTGGTCTCTCTCTCTACTCTACTCTCTTCAGGCTCTCTTCTTTTTTCTCTCTGCTCCCATCGCTCGCTCAGCTCCCTAGTGCTTGCCAGACAACTGAAGCCTTTCATCACACTAGAGTCTTAGTTTTTTGCAGCTGCTGAACAAGACACATTTTTTATTATATGTCTTAGTGTTGCACACATGAAAGTTACATATTTCAAAATTAGTCCTTGAAGCGATCGTTGTATCAACGTGCGCCACAGATTCCAAGTGACCCTAGAGTCTACTTATTCATATCTAGATCAAATATGGCCAAGGAACCACATCGAAGATTAGATCCCCTCAAAAATCAGTGTGTGTGATGGATGCCTTTGCTATTGTCCAGGACCTGTGGTGCTTGTGACCTTATCCTGTCCACGTTAATGTCAAGTGTCATAATGGCGAGATGTTCACAATGGGGGGTGCATACTCGTACCAGGTGTAATGATTATAGCTTTACACATTGGTTTTCAAACAAAAGTATTCCTTGAATTTCTTTAGAAAAACGCATTGAAGGAAATAAGTTTTCACAGAGACTTGGCCACAACAAGCAACAGCATTTAATTAAGCAAGCAAGTCTCTGAGTGTGCGTTTGTTAGGCCCCAAATCTCCTAGATTCCTCCCTCGATTGGTGATATTGGAGTGGCGAGCGAAAGACGCTCCTAACAGTCTTCAAAAACCAAGGCCGAATCATCCACTGGTAAGAAGGCGGAAGAACGTTCGCTGGTCCAGACGCCAGAGTCGGTGAAGAAAGTTAGACAAACCGATAGACGAAATACTGACGATGCACGAACATATCAAACATCAGGTTTTTCACTTGCTAGAACACGCCATGGGGTGTCATAAATCGAATGGACAGCAAGGTAAACTTTTTCGACGAAAAAGAGAGCAACCCGCGTTCAACTGTAGAGAAATGTTAGTCAGAAAATGTTTATGCGTCCCCGCCCCCCCCCCCCCCCCCCCCTATCATTTCGCGATCAATTCAAGGGACAATAATTATAGAGCGTACGTGTACGGTGTTGGCGTGTTTGCAAGCGGTGAAAAAACGTTTCGGCAGTGTATGATCGAGACATCACCATATACACCTTAACTCCTCAAACAATACAGAAATGAACCCCTCGAACAGCAAATACTTCGTGTACGTACACTAATTTTGCGTTCTCCGACACTGAGAAGCACATTACGGCAGCTGTTTGTTAGCAATGGTCCCAAATTGGCCCCTCCAACAGCCGGAGACAAATTGGCAAAAAACGAGGGGTTCATCCCTATCGAGAAGCCACTACAAAAAGCACAAACAGTGAGTAATAATTTGACGTTAAAAATCACCACCTACCTTCATGAGTAAAATGGACACGGCTTCGTGATATGTGTATGCTTTTGTTTTTGTTGATCTTGTGTAAGGGTTGTACTTAATTGTGAATGATATTAATAAAATTGCGAATTTATCGCGTGTATTTGTGTCGCGCGCAAAATGTCACCATTTTCGCGCCTACTTTTTGCAAAACACGGTTGGTCACGTCAACGGTTCTTTTTTCACCGCTCAGATTACTTTAACAAACAGCGCTGAAACTCTGGCAGTGGATCAGAGCAGGATGAATGTTCATTTTAACAGTGCGCGAAGAATATGTTTTTACCCGCATCCTACGCATTGGAGAATATCACAGTTAAGAAAACAAGCAGTTTTCCCTTGGTTTTTTATGATGTACAACAAAGGCAAATTGTAGTTGAAAATTTATTCACCTTGCACACTCAGATTTACACATTCTCATGTTCAATCAGGCTGACATGCTGCTATCAGTAGTTTATTTTGAGCGATGACCGAAGAGACGGGACGAAGCGTGTTTTAAAGTGTGCTACCCTTACCCCGAGTCCCGCCAACAGTTTACTATCATCACATATTGCGCGCGCATGAAACCGCAAATTCCACTTTGACTGACAAAGAAAGGAAACCTATTTAACAGATTCACTCTTGCACAATTGCAAATTTGTAATCTTATGTTCAATTTCTTCACATGCTGATAGGCAATACTTGTCTTTTTTAATCGAGCCGTAGAGACGGGATGCATTGTTTACCAGGTTCTACCCTACAACTTCTCTAGAACTTCGCCGAGTCGGTCATGATGACTCGATCTATATATAGGCATGTTGCAAAATTGGCCGTCCCACCAAAGAACATTTGTGTCCACACCAGCGTAGGCCAACTGAAAAAATCGATTGGTTCATCCCACTCGAAGCCACATACAAAACAGAACATTTGTGTCTTTTTGATAAACAAAAGCACCCTACTTTATGAGAAAATGGACAAGGAGATCGATATCTCATGTCTTTTATTGCTTTTTTAATATCTTGTGTACGAGGGATTAAATTCGTAAACTTGTAATGCGAATGTTTTCAGCGCGTTTGCGTCTCCCGCAAATGGCACCCATTTTCGCGCCTACGTTATGAAAACACTGGCTCAACGTCAAATCGCTTTTACCCCGCTCAGTTTACTTCGTCAAACAACGCTTTAACGTTGCAGGATCGGAGAGGAATGAACGCTCACATTGGTGAGGAAGAACATGTATTTCATCCATCTCCCCGAAATATAGTCAAGTAAAAAAACCAGTGCAGTGCAACTTGGTTTTTTATTGATGTAAGGAATATGTATGAAACTTATTCACCTCGTACACTCACATTATATCATTCTCTATTGACACAGTAAATGTATCAAGCTTGATTCAGACTCTTTCGACAGATTTTAAGAATCTATTAAGTAACTCATCAATTGCTTATGTCAATTGTTTTTCATGCTACATATGAAGCGGATAGCCGGAAATTAACAGTACAGTATACAGTGTTTGTCACGTGGCGGTTTGGCACGGGCGATGGCTGAAATAACAAACAAAAACCTGTGATTTCCAAGGACAATAAGACCCAGAAAAATGCACATTTAATTGGTAAACACCAGCAGCTATTTTTCTACTGAATGAAATCCATATTTATTACACAACATGTTCCTGTCTTCGCTCATTTGACATCTGTTTTCCCATTGACTCATTGCGCTTACGTGCGATTTCCAGTCCCACTGACTATGTTTAACATTTAGTCAAATCGCAAGTGTGAGTGTCGCCACTACAAGGACGTGAATTGTTATTTAATAAAATGCTTGATTTAATTCATTATCGGTTTTTTGGTGCTGAAAACACAATCACTTATCCTCGGAGTCCACACCAGTTCTGTCATAGTGAATAACGTCCAGCGCCGGAAATCTGGGAACAAATGCCGTGTTCTAATTCAGCATGAATACCTAGCTCCCACTTTATATTTGTCCAGGTGTTGAGCCTTGACTGGCTTGCTGCATCGTGTCGTATTGACTTTGTTTTAAAAAGAACCAATCATGATGAATTAAACCCTATGCTCGAAGTTCATCATGAGTTCAGATAATCGATCTAGACAGATAAATATTTAAGAACACAAGATCTACATCCCAAAGGTTCTAATTTGCTACACAACTAGATGTGTATTCTCCATTCCTATAGTGCCTCGCAGAAACACTTCGGCCACGCCAGTCGTCGCTTTTTTATTTGACAGTGTGGTGTGGCGTGGCAGTGCGAGACAGCAAACATGTAGAACCATAACATGTTCAATCAGAGTCGGGGCGCAACTTAATAGAGTATCCGCCACCAACCAGACCTTATGCAAATGTTTCTCTTTCAGAATGATTGGATAACTATGGCAACGCCTCATATTATGTTTTAAAAAGAGTTTAATAAACTTACGTACATAACTGCCTTAATCCTTATTTAACTCATTTGGTTGAGGCATTCATTTACTTGGGGAAGAAGAAAACAACTTTGTGTAAGATAAATGCAGACCGAAAATGCTGTCACAAGTATATGTAAGATAAATTAGGAAATGTTTATGCCAACAAAACCAAAACTTAGCCAGTAAAAAAACAAACAAAGCAAACAAGAAACAACAACATAAGAAAAAAGCGACGGTACGAAAAATAGAAAGAAGAACAAAAAGACAAACACAAAGAAAAAACAACAGCAAAGAAAAATAAAAGAAAGGAACAAAAGGAGATACAATAACAAGGGGGGGAGCAGAAAAGAGAAAACAAAGAAAAAATGACAGAAAAAAAAAAGAGAACAAAAAACGAGGAAGATAAACAGAAAGCAAAACAATATAAAAAAAAAAAAAAGTATACAAAAGCACAGAAACAAAAAAGAAAAACAAATAGAAATCAAAGAAAAAAAAACAAATTTGTAGCAAAGGGAAAAAACGAAAAAAAACAGCAAAAACAAAAATGAGCAGAGAACACCAAGCAAAAAGGAAGGAAAAAAAAAGAAAAGCAAAAAAAATAAATAGGGAAGAACAGACGGTAAAAATAAATCAAAACAAAAGATCAACAGACGACAAAAAAAAAAAAATTCATAGAGCAGAAAAGAAGAAAAAAAAAAAAAAAACCGAAGAAAGGAAGCCGCCCAACCCCCACCCCCCCACCCCCACCCCACCCCCACCCCCCCACTATTTCTCGTTCGAGAAGATCACGTCTGTCTATGCCAAGTGCCTGTCGACGTGACTGATCAGGGCTGAGGTATTTTAGTCATCAGTAATAATCAGTTCTACGCGAGTCCTCACTGGCTCTAACGTGATCCGAGGAAGTCATGCTGGCATTCCATTACGCCTAGGTCCTGACATGCCTGACTGCCTGCAGTACTGCCCTGCAGTGCAGAACACGCACTCACATGGAGGTCAGGGGGACAGTCTACGGGAGTAAACGGACAACACACAAGCAAGCGGGGAGAAAAGGAGTAGGAGAGTAAGAAAGAAATACTATGCCTGCCTGCCTGCCTGCCTGCCTGCCTGCCTGCCTGCCTGCCTGCCTGCCTGCCTGCTTCAAGGATTGCATAACACTTCATGGCCCATCAGCCCCATGCAAGGCCATTATTTTATGACGAAATCACTTGAGGTGGTCAGACCACGAGCGAGTGGCTCTCGATTTCTCTAGTTATTCCCCTGAATCGCGTAGAGAGATACTGTGGGTCTATTCTTACTCTCACTCACAGGGAGAGAGGGAGGGATGGAGAGAGATAGAGAGATACTGTGGGTCTATTCTTACTCTCACTCACAGTGAGAGAGGGAGGAAGGGAGGGATGGAGAGAGATAGAGAGATACTGTGGGTCTATTCTTACTCTCACTCACAGTGAGAGAGGGAGGAAGGGAGGGATGGAGAGAGATAGAGAGATACTGTGGGTCTATTCTTACTCTAAGCCACAGGGAGAGAGGGAGGGATGGAGAGAGATAGAGAGATACTGTGGGTCTATTCTTACTCTCACCCACAGGGAGAGAGGGATGAAGGGAGGGATGGAGAGAGATAGAGATATACTGTGGGTCTATTCTTACTCTCACCCACAGGGAGAGAGGGATGAAGGGAGGGATGGAGAGAGATAGAGATATACTGTGGGTCTATTCTTACTCTAAGCCACAGGGAGAGAGGGATGAAGGGAGGGATGGAGAGATATACTGTGGGTCTATTCTTACTCTAACTCACAGGGAGAAAGGGAGGAAGGGAGGGACGGAGAGAGATAGAGATATACTGTGGGTCTATTCTTACTCTAAGCCACAGTGAGAGAGGGATGAAGGGAGGGATGGAGAGATATACTGTGGGTCTATTCTTACTCTAACTCACAGGGAGAAAGGGAGGAAGGGAGGGACGGAGAGAGATAGAGATATACTGTGGGTCTATTCTTACTCTAAGCCACAGGGAGAGAGGGTTGAAGGGAGGGATGGAGAGAGATAGAGAGATACTGTGGGTCTATTCTTACTCTAAGCCACAGTGAGAGAGGGATGAAGGGAGGGATGGAGAGATATACTGTGGGTCTATTCTTACTCTAACCCACAGTGAGAGAGGGAGGAAGGGAGGGATGGAGAGAGATAGAGAGATACTGTGGGTCTATTCTTACTCACAGTGAGAGAGGGATGATGGGAGGGATGGAGGAGATAGAGAGATAATGTGGGTCTATTCTTACTCTAACCCACAGTGAGAGAGGGAGGAAGGGAGGGATGGAGAGAGATAGAGATGTACTGTGGGTCTATTCTTACTCTAACCCACAGGGAGAGAGGGAGGAAGGGAGGGATGGAGAGAGACAGAGAGATACTGTGGGTCTATTCTTACTCTAACTCACAGGGAGAGAGGGAGGAAGGGAGGAATGGAGAGAGACAGAGAGATACTGTGGGTCTATTCTTACTCTAACCCACAGGGAGAGAGGGAGGAAGGGAGGGATGGAGAGAGACGGAGAGATACTGTGGGTCTATTCTTACTCTAACTCACAGGGAGAGAGGGAGGAAGGGAGGGACGGAGAGAGATAGAGAGATACTGTGGGTCTATTCTTACTCTAACCCACAGGGAGAGAGGGAGGAAGGGAGGGATGGAGAGAGATAGAGATGTAGAGGAAGGTGGGAGAGAGAGAGGGAGAAAAGAGAGAGGCAGACCGACAAACAGACAGATAGACAGGCAGGCAGGCTGGCTGGCAGGCAGGCAGGCAGACTCACACAGAGGCAGACACACATGCAGACACGGGCAGACACACACACACACACACACATACATACACGCACACACATGCACATGTATATACACATGCACGCACGCCCGCATGCGCGCAGGCAGAGAGAGAGAGAAAGAGACAGACAGACAGACAGACAGAGACAGAGACAGAGACAGAGAGACAGAGAGACAAGGAGAGAGAAGGAGACAGAGACAATGTGAAACAGAAAGAAACAGAGAGAGAGAAAGAGAGAGAAACACGGAGAGAAAAAGAGAAAAAGAGAGAGAAACAGAGAGAGAAACAGAGAGAGCATAAGAGAGAGAGAAACAGAGAGAGAGAGAGAGACAGAGAGAGAAACAGAGGGGGAGAGAGAAACACAGAGAGAGAGACAGAGTTGCATCCTTGGGCAAGGTGCTTCACCCACACTGCCTCTCCTACGGAGGAGTTAAAACTGGTCAATGGGCGCTGCACAGCTGACAACCGGAAGTGAAATCCCCCCCCCCCCCCCCCAATGAATTTCCTCACAATAAAATAAGAGGCTGAGGTATAGATTAGTGTTGTTGTTATTGTCGTCGTCGTCCTCCTCCTCCTCCCCCCACCCCCCACCCCCACCTCCCCACACGAATGGTGTTGGGGGACACTAGGGTCGGTTTCTCACCCCAACCCACGCTCCAAGGCAGGAGCCGAGGCAGCCTGTGGGGCGGATTTCGCGAGGCAATCCTTCTGTCACGGTGCACTTTCAAACGTCATCGTGTCGCCACGTCCTCCATTGCTCGGACGTGCGAGCTGCCAGGACAGAACGAGGCGGAAGAGGTCGGCTGTGTACGTGCTGCTTGGCACCGCGAAGACGAGTCCAGGAAGCGATCGCGTCGTACAAATCAATACCGACCAACGATTGGCCCCGCGCCTCAATAGCGTGTGCCGCTCGATTGCGCTACAGCGTCCAGTTACAGCCGGTGCTCGCGGAAAGGATTTCCCCCCGTGACGAATGAGTGACACTTCTCGCGTCTCGGTAAACACACTCAACCTATCAGATGGCTCCTCTGTTGGTTTCTTTTTGCCACGGTTCGTTTGTTTATACATTTGGTAAGGTTGAATCCGGCAGGACTGCTGCTTATGTCACCAATCCATAATTTGCGGTACACATGTTTTAAGAAAAACACCTCAAAGAAAAGGGACATGGGGGAAACCCTGCAAACATGCAAAGTTAATAATAATAGAAGTAACAATTGCGAGATATAACCAAAATAATTTTACAAACAGGAGACAAAAATAGACAACAAAAAAGGATGTTTGGCCGTTGGCTAGGTTATATATTTTGCTATTGTTACCACTATTAGTATTAAATTTGTGTGTTTGCAGGGTTTCTACATTGTCCCTTTTGCTTTGGGGATTTCTCTTGAAACATGCTAGTACCCTGAGAAGCACCACGTTTGTGATTAAGGTAGGACATGTGTCTTTCTTTGATTAATGTTACTAAATGTATTTCAGTTTTGAACTTGAAAAAGTATGGCATGTGCACACGCGATGGAGGGCTTCACAAGACCTTGAGATTCAGACTGATGAAAGTTACGATGAAAATCTGACAGAGAAAGGAAGCTGTTTCGGTATCTTTTGAAACAGCTCACATAAGTAAATAACTTTCCTTGATTAATTCGAAGTGTCACATCACCTGAAGAAAAGGTAATCTGTCAATCAGTTATGACCCATACAAATCACATAAGATGTAAGGAGGCTGGTTTGCATTGCCCTATCTCTGCTTACTGCAAAGAGATGACACAGTAAGTAATTGAAGGGTTTCCAGAGGTTGCCAGAAATGAATAAGGAGGAAGTTTGGTAAGAACTGCTACAAGGTTTCGGTACTGGAACTCGTTGGAACGTCGTTTCAAAGCCTCTCTATTGTGCTGCCGTTACTGCTGCGATTGTTTCCGAAGGACCAGTGCAGGCACAGAATTATTAGTGATGAAGGTCAGCATAGGCTGCTTTTCCTGGACAATCGACAGCTTACTGAAAGCAGCGCGTAACCAGTTTCTGTAGGTGATGCGTGCAACTGCAGTAGACAATAGCGTAATGTAGTGATGGCTGGGGGAGATTCTTCTATTCCCCGCGGAGAGAGCGGTTTTGTGAATCACCGCATTGTTATACTGAAACTCAGTTTTTATTTTTACATTTAGAGTGGCTGATGTGAAAAATCGTCTTCTGTTCAGTTGATGGCGGTGGCGGTAGTAGTGTTTATGGTGGTGGTTTGGGGGGTTGGGGGATGGGGGGTTGGGGGCAGGGACGGGGGGGGGTTGGAGTTGGTGTGCGCGCGCGCGTGAATGCCTGTATGTGCATGTGTGTATGTATCTCTGTGTGTTTCTTTGTGTGTGTGAGTCTGAGTGTGTATGAGTGTGTGTGTATTTTTTTAGTGTGTGTAAGTAAGTGTGTGTGTGTGTGGGGGGGGGGGGGGGGGGGGTCGCGTGCGTGCGTACGTGTGTGTGTGTGTGTGTGTGTGTGCGTGTGTGTGCGTGTGTACGTGTGTGTGTATGTGTGTGTGTGTTTGTGTGTGTGTGTAAGTGAATTCTTATGTGTACGAGTGTGTGCGGGGGGGGGGGGGGGGGGGTGTGTTTGTCGCGCGCGCGCGCGTGTGTGTGTGTGCGTGCATGTGCGTGTGTGTGAATTTTTGTGTTTATGTGTGTATTCGTGTATTTGTGTGTATGTGTGTGTATATGTGTGTGTGTGCTTGCGTGCGTATGTGTATGTGTGTGTGTGTGTGTATGCGTGTTTGTGTACAATGGCGATCTTCACCATGGCAAAATGTCTGTACAAACCTATGCTCCCCATGGCAAAATGCCGTACAAAGCTATGCTCCCCGTGGCAAATGCCCGTACAAAGCTACGTTCTTTGTGGCACGCAGACCTGGGCTCAGGGGCGGATCTGGGGGGGGTGCAATGGGTGCAATTGCACCCCCCCCCCCAGCGGGAAAAAAAAAAAAAAAAAAAAAGAAGAAAAAAAGAAGAAAAAAAGAAGATAAAAAAAGATGAAAAAAGAGATATGTTGATAATGTAGTAATGTAAATGTAATTGCACCCCCCCCCCCCCCCCCAAGCAAAAAGACAAAAAAATGAGAGAGAGACTCAGGGAAAGAGATGTTGATAAATATTGGAATGTAAATATAATTGCACCCCCCCCCCCTCCTCGGCTTAAAAAAAAGAAGAGAGAAGCTGATAAATATAGTAATGTAAATGTAATTGCACCCCCCCCCCCCCTCCCTCGGCAGAACAAAAAAGAGAAAGAGATGCTGATAAATATAGTAATGTAAATGTAATTCCACCCCCAGCCAAAAAACTAACTAAATAAATTAAAGAAATAAAATACATAAACAATGATAATACATAAATAAAAAAATGGAAAGAGAAATATGTTGATAAATATAGTGATGTAATTGCACCCCCCCCCCCCCCCCAGCCAAAATAAAAAGGGGTGGGTGGGTGCAGACAGAGAGATGCTGATAAATATAGGAATGCACTAGTAAAATTAAATGTAATTGCACCCCCCCCCCCCATATAAAGATTATTAAATTCGAGGTATGATCTTGTTGCCAAGACTTTTTCCTCATGTTGTTTTTGTGAATTGTGATTCTTTATTATTAACATCGAACTTATTTAGCACTGTACATTTTTGAGCATGTGCTTCCCAAGAGAGAGACAGTTGGTCCTATCTCCACCCCCCACCACATCAGTGGCAAAATGTATCGCCTGAAAATAGCACTTTACACGCTCAGATTGCACCAGATTGCACCATTTAGCATGCTTTTTAAAAAAAATTCCGGGGGGGCATGCCCCCGAATTGCGCACCATTTAGCATGCTCGGCGCTTCGCGTCGTCGGTTCGGCGCTTCGCGCCTTCGCTGATAAGATACAAAACACCAAAAAAAAAACTTTGCACCCCCCCCTTTCAAAAAACAGATCCGCCCCTGTGGGCTCGTGACCCAGACACAGGACCGGGCATCAACTCTTTGGCCATGGGTTGCAGAAGCAGAGTAAGATATTCTTGAGAAAACTGCTTTTTTCCTTCTCGCCCTTGTATGCGTCTCGTTGCACAACGATTCAAATAATAGAAATCTGCGTCTTGACCTCAGAATTAAACAATAATGTCTCTATATGCGCGCGCGCGCGCGTGCGTGCGTGCGTGTGTGTGTGTGTGTGTGTGCGTGTGTGTGTGTGTGCGTGTGTGTGTATGTGTGTGTTTGTGTGCGTGTGTGTGTGTGTGCGTGTGTTTGTGTGTGTGCGCGCGAGCGTGTGTGTGTCTGTGTGTGGGTTTTTTCTCCTTCCTGCCTCGTGACCCTCTAGATATGCTGAGACCTGCAGATTATGAGTGTGTACCGCGTAGAACAAACTGCGCATGCGCATTCGACTGTGCTTGATTTTCGATTTGATACCATGTTTACGCATTACCTCTGGTGCTTGAAGTCTTCTAGTATATGCTTATTCTCTTTCTCTCTCTCTCTCTCTCTCTCTCTCTCTCTCTCTCTCTCTCTCTCTCTCTCTCTCCAGCCATCAAGCCTGTTTCATTTGCTGCTATAATTTGGAGCCACCTGTACCACAGCATATGTTTTGTTTAATACAGATATATCAATGTGTATACTATCATACGTATATTCATTTATGAGTGAATATTCTGCAGATCAGATCTTCAGCCGTTAATGACAGGAAAATGTCTACAGTCGCCTGAGGGCAATGGAGGTTGTTCCTGGTTCCCGAAGACTGGATGGCAGAGAGGCAGGAAGCAGTGGTTGGGTATGGATCAATAAATGACACGCCGTTCTTTTCAGCCCTCTTTATCCCCATTCCCACCCCCACCCCTTCCCCTACTGAGTCTCTTTATCGCCCCCTACGACTCCCATCCCTTCTGCTGACACCATGTCAGCGCCAACAATCGTCTATTTGAAGCCGTGTAAGTGTGTGTGTGTGTGTGTGTGTGTGTGTGTGTGTGTGTGTGTGTGTGTGTGTGTGTGTGTGTGTGAGTGTGTGCGTGTGTGTGTGTGTCTGTGTGTGTGTGTGTGTGTGTGTGAGTGTGCAAGTGTGAGTGTGTAAATGTGTGTGTATGTGTCTGTGCGTGTGTGTGTGTGTATGTGTGTGTATGTGTGTGTGTGTATGTGTGTGTGTATGTGCGTGTGTGTGTATGTGTGAGTATGTGTGTGTATGTGTGTGTGGGTATGTGTGTGCGTGTATGTGTGTGTGTAAGTGTGTGTGTGTGTGTGCAAGTGTGTGTGTGCAAGTGTGTGTGTGCAAGTGTGTGTGTGTGTGTGTTTATGTGTGTTTATGTGTGTGTGTTTAATGTGTGTGTGTGTATTTGTGTGTGTCTGTTTGTAAGTACATGTGTGGGTGTTTATGAGTATGTGTGTGTTTATAATGTATGCATATGTGTGTTTATGTGTGCATGTGTGTTTGTGTGTGCGTGTGTCTGTGTGTGTGCGTGCGTGTGTGTGTG
>JAWQFJ010026067.1:27500-80000 GCA_034096865.1 Theodoxus fluviatilis | reverse complement strand
GCCAACACAGCGTTCAGGGTATCTATTATCCGTTTTACATTGTCCCCAAGCACAGCGCTTGACAGTCGGCATTATGAAAGACGCGCGGGAATCTGTTCTCACAAGCAAGGGAAGTAACTCCCCGAGCCTCGATGTGTGGATAAGGTCCATTGCGAAACACCTGTTATCACAAGGAGCGCAGCTGACTCGATGGAGTTTGAAGAAAATACAACTCCAACCCTGTGTCGAATGACTGGGTGGAGAGCGGCGCAAATAACGGAGCTAGGATGGGATTTCACACCTTAGGGAATTTTTTCTCATTTTATTTGTGGGGAACTGGTTGGTCGGTAACTTGTATATTGAAAAAATGTCACAATATCGCTATGAGTACGATGTTACGGGGAAAGTTAGAAAGACATCTATCAACACATTCATTTTAGTGTCATACATGTGGCCTAGTGGGTATTGTTGTCGACTACCTCATGTGGTTGACCTGGGTTCATCTTCTGGCTGCCGCCCTCATCTGTAATATTTTTAATATCTCACCCCAGTTCTTATTTATCATTTTACCGAACACAAGGAAACTGTGTCCTTTCAACACAATTTGCTATGTGTGAGGAGGCCTTGAATGAGTTTGTGATAACAATAGCAATATTATTCATTAGATTCAGTAGTTTGTGCTTGGCCTTGAAATGACATGCAACATTTTATATTGCATCTAGTGGAAAATATATTTCACACAGATGAGCTTTTGGTAATTCTGTAATTTTCGTTCATTCAGGCATTGTATCACATACTCACTTCTTTCATTCATTCATCAATGCATATATACATTTACTTGCTCACTTCATTCATTCATTCATTTGTTCATTCATCCATCCACTCATTCATCAATTTTTTTCCATCCATGCATTCCTCCATTGCAGGGCACGTGGCAAGATGTGCGGGAGAAGGGACCCCACGACCACATGGACCGCGGCTTCAAGGAGCGAAAAGCCTTACTTGACCTGAAGACCAGCCGATCCTGGGAGTGAAGCCTCTTCCATTCTAAGATGACCGACTGTGTGCTGAATAAATGTAAATAACCTAGAGAACATAAGTTGTGCTCACAGCAGCCCTTGAAGCCTGAAGTGAAATTTCTCATACGAGAAACGGTGATGTAGGCTTTGTTTGCTTGTTTGATAGAACAGCTTTCTGATGTTGGAATAAATGCTGAAAACTGTTTTTGCAGACTTTGTTCTTGCATTTGTTCAATGTTTGTGTGTGTGTGAGCATAGCGGGTAGCATTTGGATGGTTTTGCTTCGTGTGTGTGCCACTAAGTCAAATGAAACATTGTTGCTGGCAGCCAGCCATCATGACTATTCAAACATGCAAAAACTCAAATGAAAAAAGAGGGTGCTTTGCTTATTCTAGGTACCTTTCTTGATGGCAAGCCAAGGGCAAGCCATGCATCGTAAGATGTCTAAGAATTGGTCGGTCATCAATTGGCAAGATGGAAGTCCAAGAGAACTGTCCTAGCGTGAGAGGCGATGAATTTGCCAATAGACAAAATAACTGATGAAACAGACATCACACCAGTTTTTGACTCACATGCGAAGCAAAAGTGAGTCTATGTACTCACCCGTTTTGTCCGTCCGGGCGTCTAGGCGTCCGAAAACTTTAACGTTGGAATTTTCTCGGAGACTATTAAGTCTATCAATACCAAATGTGGCATGATGGTGTATGATGACAAGGCCTCAAAAAACATACATAGTGACTTGTCCTTGCTTCAAGGTCAAGGTCGCAGGGGCCATAAATGTTGTCTAAAAAACAGTCATTTTTCACATTTTCTCAATTTTCTCTAAAGTTTTTGAGATTGGATACCTGACCTATATATGGTATATAGGGCAAAGTAATCCATATCTTTTGATACCAGTTTGGTTGACCTTGCTTCAAGGTAGGTCACAGGAGCTCTTCAAAGTTGGATTGTATACATATTTTGAAGTGACCTTGACCCTGAACTATGGAAGATAACTGTTTCAAACTTAATAATTATGTGGGGCACATGTTATACTTTCATCATGAGACACATTTGGTCACATATCATCAAGGTCAAGGTCACTTTGACCCTTATGAAATGTGACCAAAATGGGGTAGTGAACCACTAAAAGTGACTATATCTCATGGTAGAAAGTGCCAATAAGCACCATTGTGCTTCCTATGTCTTGAATTAACAGCTTTGTGTTGCATGACCTTGGTCAAGGTCACATGTATTTTGGTAGGAAAAATGTGTAAAGCATTTCTTTGTGTATGATGTCATTGGTATGTGAGTTGTATGGGCTTTGCCCTTCTTGTTTCTAAAATGTTGTGTCTCAATACACTCCCGATCAATTCAAGAAACATAATTCAGAAAGTGGCCATGTACGGTGCTTCGTGTAGGCAGTGAAAAAAAAGTTGAGTTTTTTTGTCCAGAAATAACCTTTATACATGCTCCTCAAAATATACAAATTTATGAACACTCGAACAGTAAATACTTCTGTGTCCATACACTTTTCCATTCTTGGACAGTGACAAGCACATTACAGGCACTGCCGTCTATGAATGGCAACCCAGTTGGCACAGATTCCGCCATTTTGGGTCATCTGGGCCTCTGCAGCTAGACCCGGTGAAGTACCTCCGAAGCCATCTCTGCAAACAACCCTGGGAGCAAGTGCCTTCTTGTGAATGAGACGCTGTGGGCAACACCCTCGCCTCATGTTTCCTGCGGGATTCTTGCAGGATACTTGCATAAGCAATGCACCCCAACTGTTGATGTGGTTGAGAGGCTGGTACGTAGTGGAGTGCTTCTGTGTGTCCCCATCTGGGCAGCTGGCTGGCTGCCTCTCTGTGTACAGCTCACCTTCACAGCTGGCATAGGAATCCTCTAGACACTTTTTGATGCATGAATCCCAGGCTTTATCCATGACAGTTATTGGTGTCAACTCATTCATACCACTTTCGGTCATCCTGGCCACTGCTTGACAAGCAAGGAGTTCAGACCCCATTTTGAAAGGTTAAGGTTAGCTCTTTTGTACATGTAGTTGTTGATGTTCAATTGTAATTAAAGGCCAAAGCCACTTGATAACGCACCTCCACCCCCCATCAGCTGGCACTCTGGCAGCTAGGCTTTCAGGGCCAGTGGTGATCTCAAGCAGTTGATGAGGTATCTGGATGGCATTAGGTCAGGGTCAGATCATTCTTGGTGCTGAAGATCCTCAGGATGCCAGTACTGATGATGCAAATATACTGAATGTCAACACTTGGGAGAAGTACCGCATTTCAGTTCATCTTGATGGTACAATATGAATAAGCATGCCAGAGATTTTTTTTTTCCCCTCTTGAAATTGGCCAAGTTAATTGCTGACCTTCTTGCCTTAATCCTCCCAATCTCAAACTGATGGATGTAAAGTAGTGATCTGTGATTCATTCTCTGCATGAAGTTGGAATTTACAGCAATGCACTGGTGTTACAAATGTAGAATGTTAATAGATGCGGTCTTGGTCAACCCAAAGAACCAGGTGATGAAATATTGTCATCTCTAATGGTAAAATTAATCCCTCTAAGTAGTGCTACTTGTTTGCGCTCTTCTGGGTACTCTTAAGGTCCTGTAAGTCATTCAGTTGCTTCATTCCTCAGTCCTGTAGGGATCATGCAATTTGTAGAAAACATTAGTCAAGTAACAGCCACGTGATGTGGGTGGCTATGGGCAGTACAGGATTGAGCAGGGTGTGCGGAAATGGGCGGTGCAGGATCTTAAGAGTTAACTCAAAAACCAATTGAGCCTGAAAAGTGCAAAGGTCGGCAGTGCTTGTGCCTCAGGGAAGACGCCAAGTTATCCAGCAGTGACTGGTACAAAGAAAAAGGTGGCTTCATTAGCCTAATCATTAGGCACATCTTGAGCAAATCAATGCATCAAGTCTTAATACTTAGTACATGCAAAACATTGAATTTATTGGTTTAAACTTTTATTACCAATATGCCTCCGTTTTGAAATGATACATTTAAGTATGTGATGCAATGGGTAAATATAACATGTATGCACAAGCCTTGCAAATGGGAACCTTACATCAGAAAGCAAATGGGAACCTTATATCATAAAGTTACATAATACATTAAAGCATCAGAAGAAATAGTTCTTATCTCAACCATAAACATGATAAAGAGGGAGGATTAATACAATATTTGCCAACCAAATAACAACCCCCCCTCCCCCCCTTTTTTTCTATAAGTATAAAGAAGACACTTTCAGAGTAAAATTTTTCATGGAAAGCTGCAGTATATCATTGGCTTCAAAATGTCATCAACTGCAGTAGGCTCCAAGTCCAACTGCACTGATTTACAAACACCAATGTAAAAAAACTTACAAAGTCTTTCCATTTTATGCAAATACAGCTCCCAGGAAAATTCTCCAACTACAGCCAAATGGTGAAGCAAAACCAGATGACAAACACTCAGATGTCAAATCCTTCTGCACTTCCGGGACATTTCCCCCACTGTAAAGAATGTCGATGGTGCCATGGACTCAGATCGGGAATGAAGGATTTCAGCAGCTGGTCCTCAAAGACACTTCAGCAACGTCCTTTTCAGAAGTCCACACAGGACGCAAACCCAGCTCAAGACAAATAAACACACATTTATACCTATCACAATGGAATGAAGAAGCACCAGGACAGTCTGTTTTTCAGGAGGCATCATCATCAACATCATCCTCTCCCTCTTCTCCTACTGCTGCTTCTTCTTCCTCTACTGCTTCCTCCTCCTCCTCCTCCCCTTCCTCCTCTTCCTCTACTCCTTCTTCTTCCTCTCCATTCTCCTCATCTTCCATCTCTTCTTCTTCCTCTCCGTTCTCCTCTGCCTCAGGGGTTGGAACTGGGAAGTGCTCAGCCACAATGCTGAGGATCTCGTCTATCTGTTCCACAGTGAGCCTCTCCTCGCTTTCCTCCACAATGACGATGACCTCTGCAGTGGTGGTGGGGCGGTGATTCAGCAACTGCAGCTTCTCCGCCTTGGTCAGCTTGTAGGGTTTCAGGGCCTGCATGAAGGCTTTAACAGTCTCCGGTTCTTGTGTGGAGCATGGCGTCGTCTCCAGGTACTTGACCGTCTCATAGAGCACTGTTCCCAGGCTGCCCTGGTGCTTGTCGGGCTTGCGTTGACCTTTTCCAGCTTCCACATCCTTGAGGAACTGGTACACTTCGTAGTTGCTCAGAAGAGCTGCTGCTTCGTTAGTGACCTCCATTGGTTGGGTTTGTCAACCAATTTGCAAGTTGGTGTCAGCGGTTGCGTAGGTACTTCACAGACGCAAATCTTCCTGCAGCTATTGTGTATGACCAGACCAATACAACCCAGATGAAGAGAATCTGAAAAAAAGAGAAAAAAAATCAGTCATGAAGGGTGATATAAATGAGACAGTATATTTCATTTTGTCCACTTTATGTTCTATGAGCAGGTTTGTCACTATGGACATACATTTCATGGATGGATAAATGGATGGAGTTTTATGGCTTATCAGTGTCAGTATCAGCCTTTCGCAGCTATGTATGGCCACTGATCATGTATAATTAGGGCTGGTTATAATAAAATTGATTGAATAAATGAATTTTTAAGGCCTATCAGTATCAGCCTTTGTAGGCTAGTATGTAAGGCCAATAATAATGAAATCACTCAAACTAGAACTTTGTAATACGATCAAGTCATGGTTTCCCTAGTTATTTGCCTCATACATAAAGGTGTAGGGAGACACAGTCCATTCTTACCCCCAACCCACGGGGGTATATATATATATATATATATATATATATATATATATATATATATATATATATATATATATATATATATACCAAATGTCAAAACAAGAGCTTCCTCAGTAATGCTAGTATAAGTCTGTGAGTCTATGGCACCTACATGTATAACAGACAAAAGGAGAGGGGAGGAGGGGGGGGGGGGGGGGGGGGGGGGCGGGGGCGCGGGGGGAGGGAGGGAGGGATCTGAAATACTAAGAATTGCTGAATACTTAAAAAGTTGTGTTACTTCTGTTCATAGACAAATTTAAATAAAAACTGATACTCAATATCACACCGTTTTCGGCGGATCTTTTGTTGTTGGCATCCTCAGTATTTACAGCAGTAACAAAATTCATCAGCAATAAAATAAACTGAAAACAAATACACGACACAGAACGCCGTCTTTGACAACGCCTCTAGTAAAATAAGTAAATGGTGTTTGTGAGTTAAACTTAAAGGCACGTGAGCCGAGTTGGATTCGCATAGTCTGCAGTCAAATTATCACGTCCATTAAATAATTAACTTCAAATCTACAGTAGCGCCCCAGATTTGAAACTATTGCCTATTCGTTTATCCCTGTAAAGGTTTAAACAAAACATAGAAAGGTGTGGGAATGTTGCTGAACATGCTGTGACAATCGACTCGTGCCGAAACATGTCAACAGCTGCTAAGAATTTCGTCACTCGCTTAGTGGGTCAAACAGCCCCAATTACAGCAGTGCAGTACTTACAAAGTTCTGAATGAGATTCACTGCTCGCGTGCTGAACTTATAAACCATGCTGCTTTTCGGCAGATTCGAAGTTAAATAGGATTTTCACTTCACATCTTTCGCTCCAAACAACAGCAGGCGCTTGGACGGAAGCGGAAACACTTGATCAAGTCCTGCAACTCTTATGGACGTGATATTTTGACGTAATCGATGGAAGACATGCGCCAGAAGGAGTTGGTCAGACAACTGCTGGCATCGGAATAATTCTCTCAGTATATTCATTCCATACTATTTTGTCATCTACGTAGTTCATGGTCCATTTTCTAATGGAAATATTACTTCCCCTGGAATTATTGAAGTAACGGCTCTGACCAGAGACTCTGACTCTATCTATTATTCTATAGTATCTCTGCTCTGACTTGCCAGCGTGGAGTCTCACACCGAGCAAGCACCTTGCTGCGGAGAATCCTGAGCTCACTAAAGGTGATTCACGGTGTTGTGTTGTTTTTTCAGTTGGAGTAGCTTTAATGCTGATTGACGTGCTCTAAAGCTGATCAAAGATACGTACTGCCCTAATTAGTTTCTTCTGGCGCCTCGAGCAGAGGTGAACTCGTCATGCCGAGGCAGTCGCAGAGTGGGCAGAGTAGCTGCGAATCGATGAGAATGGTCTGGTTTTCTCGGCACTTTCTCTGCAAGAGCACACCGGTGGTATTGATCGATTCCATCGACTGGTGGATAACGAGGAACGCTACTAGACGTCAGATATGACAAAACCACAAAGTTGGGCAGGAGTCGCACTTTGTTGCGCTAAGCTCATTTCCAGTTCAAGTGTCGGCTACTCTTTTCTGTGCCAAGTATTCAATTCAGTGGTGAGCGCAACAGGGAAGCTGGCCCGATAATACTTGGATCTCTCCTGCTCTGCAATCAGCAGTGTTTGAGAACTATAGTATAAAGAGCTTGTGTCAAAATAAATTATGGAAACTTGCCTACTGAAAACCTGTCTTTTGACAGGCGGATTTAGGCGAGCAAGCTTTTGCGCTTGATCATGTGCAAAGCGCTGTGCCGTCTTTCAATCCCAGGGTATAGAGAAGTCTGGGTTATTAATATCTTGCATTTTCCAATCGGCTGCTACCTAGTGTCATTGCCCTGTATTGTAATTCTGTGTGTGCATGAATGAGCATGGATACACCTGTACATGTCTAAGGAAAACATCTATGAATATGATGCACCTTCCTCACAATGTGACTGTGTGAGTGTTGGTTCAACATCTATGAATTTTTCTGAGTACAAGATGAATCTTAATTAATCCAGGTGGGCTGGGTTGATATCATGTGTGTCTTGCGGTGATATCATACTCATTGCTTGCTGTACATAACTAGTCCATTCTTTCCACTAGTGGGATGGATACAACCCCAGGAACAACTTTGTGTTAACAACAGCTAATAAGTAAAAATGTCAGGACTTTGATAACAGAGTTATGTTGATCAATGAGCATTCTTGACTTCAGTAGTGGAGATTTGCCAAAACAGTCATGTGCACAACATAGAGTCAGAGATGTAAACTCTGGCTTACCAGAATGATGTCTCACTAGTAGAAAGGAAGCTTTATAATTTGCCATACCAAAGACTTAATGGAGACACCATTAATGATCAACCGAAACATGATGTGTCATTGCTTGTGTGTGTGGTATCTATATATTTCTTAGCTTCAGCTATTTATGTATTTTGAACAGTTTTCTTACTTTCACTTCTTAGTTTGTGACAGCGTTTCAGATTTCATGGTGTCCATGAGATTTTTCAATCTTTCAGTGATGAAGTACAGTTGAGAAAACTCTCAAGAAGTCAGTACTACCCAGTACCCCCGATACAAACAAGATATGATTTTTGTCTGAGGGGAACTCATCCAGGCAGGAGGTGACACAATGATCGATGCACTCACAAAGATCTGCAATAAGATCTGGCAGACGGGAGTTTGGCCAACCCCGTGGACACAGTCCCTACTGATTACATTGCCCAAGAAAGGAAACCTGCAAATGTGCCAGAACTACCACACAATCAGCCTCATCAGCCATCCCAGCAAGGTCATGCTGAAAGTACTGCTGAACAGATTAAAACCTCAGGCAGAGAAAATCATTGCTGAAGAGCAGGCAGGTTTCAGACCAGGTAGGAGCACCACCGAACAGATCTTCAATCTGAGAGTCCTGTATGAGAAACATCTACAACACCAACAAGATCTGTACCATGTCTTTATAGACTTTAAGAAAGCATTTGCCAGAGTCTGGCATGCTGCGCTGTGGGCCACAATGAGAAGCTACAACATCAGCTCCAAGATCATCAAAGTCGTCGAACGTCTCTATGACAGAGCGACCAGCGCAGTCCTGTTCAATGATACCACAGGCGAATGGTTCAGGACAACGGTCAGAGTCAGACAGGGCTGTCTACTCTCCCCCACACTCTTCAACCTCTTCCTCGAAAGGATAATGACTGATGCCCTAGCAGACCACGAAGGATCGATCAGCATCTGTGGCAGAAAGATTACCAACTTACGTTTTGCTGATGACATTGATGGAGTAGCAGGAAGTGAAGAGGAGCTGACTAGTCTTGTCGAGCACCTGGACAAGACCTCACAGGCATATGGCATGGAGATCAGCGCCGAGAAGACCAAGGTGATGACGAACAATCCTCGGGGCTTCAAATGGAAATCAAAGTGAAGGGCCAAAAACTGGAAGTTGTGAACAACTTCAAATACCTGGCATCTATCGTGACTGATGAAGGGTCCAAACCAGAGATACTGTCCAGGATAGCACAAACAACAGCAGCATTGGCAAAGTTGAAGCCAATATGGCGTGACATAAATATCACTCTCGCGTCGAAGATCAGGCTCATGCGCACGCTGGCCATCTCCGTATTCTTGTATGCATGCGAGTCCTGGACACTCACATCTGAACTACAGAGACGGATACAAGCCCTGGAAATGAGATGCTACCGCAAGATTCTGAACATCTCATATAAAGACCATGTCACGAATGAGGAAATCAGCAACAGGATCAGGAGAGCAATTGGACAGTATGAAGACCTGCTCTCAATCGTGAAAAGCAAAAAGCTGAAGTGGTACGGTCACGTGTCAAGAGGCAGTGGGCTGGCCAAGACCATCCTGCAAGGTACCGTACCAGGTGGGAGAAGGAGAGGCAGGCAGAGAAAGAGGTGGGAAGACAACATCAAAGAGTGGACAGGCTTGACCTTTGCTGACTCACAGCGAGCCACAGAGGATAGAGATCGATGGAGGAAGATTGTCCGAAAGTCATCAGTGGTGCCTCAACAACCCATCTCAGGGTTAAGAGACTGAACTGAACTGAACTGTGTTGAGACTGAGAGTAGCAATATAATAACGAGTATGGTATATGTTGCCATGTGTATACTCATCGGAAACTATGTCATTTCCAGCAGAGTGGTTTATAGTTTCAGATCTTTGGCATCTGATTATGAACGAGGCGCAGTGCCATGGTTCAATCCCTGGGTAGAGAGAAATCTGGATTTTGTTTCTTGCTCAGTTCCACATAGTTATGCAGTTGGAGAATGTGTGATGCTTCATATGTTTCATATGGGCTCTTGGGGATGGATATTCTTCTCTGGAGCAGACACTATTCTTGCAGTTAATTTTGTATAGTCTTTGATTTGAGGTCATGCTATTCTTTGAAAGGGCACTGGCAAATTTTTGTTTGCAGAGACACAACAGTCTCTGTCTGCAACTTAGTTTGTTTCAAGACTGGCATCAACAGAACAGGGTAAAAATAACAAAATCAAACAATGAAAACCACTCCTTATTGAATACATCAGGTCACACGAGACAGACTGTGCACTGGTGGTGGTTGCAGTGAATGTTAAAGAGCAGTACTGGGATAGGTGACCTGGTTAGTAATAGTAGCAATCAGTGTGGGATGTTGAGAGGGAGGATGACAGTTGCAGGGAGCTTGTGCTAGCCTCTGATGAATGCTTTGTAAGCTGGAAGTCCCAGCAGTGTGGTCTCCTCACCTAACCTGGAATAACTACAGGAATGATTTTTGGGGGACGGTTACTGCTGCTGCTTGCGTTGATAGCTTCGGCAGTCTCACTTCATTGTAGCATGTCTGGTTTGCTTGTCTTGCATGATGATGAGGACCATAACAATTACAACAACAATGATTGTGATGATAGCTGTAGTCATGATGATGGTCATTGTGGACAAGATAATAATGATAGTGTCATATCCTAGGCCGTAGAGTATCCTAAATCGTCGAGCTTGACGTACTTCATATATATAACATGACGAAATATGGGTTTTCATCGTTTTCTTTCACCTTATTACCCGATCAAACGGTACTTTCCTCTAGAAAAGGTTTGTGTAATCACACGCAGCAAAGTAAAAAATCTTTGGGTCCGAGATTTCATAAAATGCTCACATTTACAACTGGCTAATCACAGTTAAGATAACGAGTAGGCGAGGGAAAGTCATCTCTGCGGGGCATTGTTCAATCACAAGATTTGGCGGGTGAACTCGTCCTGTTAATAATATGCAAGTAGGTCATGCTCTATGTTTTAGGATACTCTACGGTCTAGGATATGACACTAGCAATGGTCAGGCTAAAATATGTTTTTTATGATTATGGTAACATGGGGGAAAATTAGGGTCGATAGATTGGCATGACTTTTTTATTATTTCATTTTAAAGGAGGCCAAATCAAGACCATACATGTATTTGTGTGTGTGTGTGTGTGTCAGTGTGTGTGTGTGTGTCAGTGTGTGTGTGTGCGTGTGTGTGTGTGTATGTGTGTGTGTGTGTGTGTGTGTGTGTCAGTGTGTGTGTGTGTGTGTGTGTGTGTGTGTGTGTGTGTGTTTGTGTTTTAAGAACGTAATGTTTTCAGTCAATTCATCTGAATATAACTTATAAGTCAAAGGTTATCTTTTATTGAAAACGCTGTAATTTTTAAAAAAAGTACTTAAAATGTTAAATTGAATTGTGCTCATAGGGAAGATGGGGAAGCACAGAGTTTGTTGTTTACCTTTGATTTCTTTTTTCTTTTTCTTTTTCTTTTTCTTCCCAAGGTGGAAATAAAAAGGTTGAGGATCAGCAGGAAAGCAATAGGGATAGTTGGGTTACAGTAGCCACGGCTTCTTTTTTCCCAGTAATAGATAAGATGGTGGTGATAGTGATAGTGGCATGATGGTGGTGGTGATGATGATTACAGTGATGCTGCTGCTCCTGATGATGATAGCAATGGCAATAGTGGATGTGGAAGTAATGGGGATGGTGGCCGCTGCCGTTCATTTTTGGAGTAAATTGCAATATTTGAATTAATGGTTGATGATTAGGTATTGAAAAGTAGGGGTCTTGAAACTAGAGATTGATGTAGCAGATGAAAAAGCAAATAGGAGAGATGGAATGGCTTCAAAGCAAAGGTGGTTGACATGGATTTTATTTTAAAGTTACAAGTCATGTTAATCTGATGATGAAAACAAGGGGGACTTCGGTCCAACTGCTTAATACACAAGCTTTCGGAGCTCAGTGCTTCTTCTTCAGGTGTGCGACAAGTCGCGCAGTGTAAGAGGTTAAATACAAATGTGGTGAGTACAGAGTCTAACTGCCCGCACCGCACCGGGGCGACTTGCACAGGAATTGAGTCCCTGAAGCACGCTCATGGGAGTGAGAGGCTACCCATTAGGCGTGGATCCCAGGGTATCACTTTAGTGACTCATGAACCCGAGTAAAGCAGTTGGGTCCAAGTCCCTTCTTGTTTTTTTTTCATTCTACATGGTCCAACCCCGGCGTCCATCTTTCTGATGTTAATCTGATGTCCTGCATGTTCTAAGGAAAATAAGAAAAGAAACGAAGTTGTGGTCACAGTAACCTGATTTACCTTTTTTTCTGTTGACCATAAACTTAGTTTTTTGTGTGTGCAAAAAGAAAGAAATCAACAGGAAACATCAAACAGTATGCTATCCCTTCATCCCTCCTCAAAGAGCACTCAGGAAATTCAGATTTTTTTTATACAGTGTTTTCAGCAAAAGAGACATTTTGATTTGTGTTCAATCTGGTCTATTCCTAAAAAGGAGAGGAAGAAATTCTAAAGTTTAGGCCAACCCACCAATGCCTTGTTGTTGTTGTTGTTGTCATGTTTCCTTAACCACAACTTGTTTTCTTATCCCACACACTGACACAGTGCCTACAATCACTGACTGACTGAGAATATTCTCACCATACTCCATCCACCTTAATTTTTTCCCCTTACTCTGTTACAGTGACACACTCTATCACTCTTTGGAAACGATGAAATGTGCATGAGTTGATGTATACGACTTGATATCCCCTTACTTTGCCCTTGCTGGCATTCCTGAATTGACCAGTGGTCAGTTAAGTTCCAGCTGCTCCATCTCTTGTCTCTGTCCACTGAAGTAGTGTTCTCTAATCAGTAGTCAAGTGACAACCGAGAGTTGCATGTTGCCCCCTCACATGTCACTTGTGAGTAGGAAGACAGGAGAGGTAGTCCACACCACTGCCGGACAGCAAGTGCCAGTATGGGAAGGGGGGATAGGATAGTGTAGCATTATGGAACATTATGTATAGATCAACACACAGTATCCCATACCACCATTGTGCTGCATGCATCCTTCACTTTTCCTCCACAAATTCCTTGTTTTAAAGCTATTTATGAAGCAACAATCCCTCAGCAGACCAGCTTCACACAGAGCACATGATCATTTCACACTTGGCCTGATGACCAGTGGGTAAAATGTGAAACAGTTTGAGACTGGATATGATAGACAAGTTAATCTTGAAGGTAAAGATGTGGTTTTATATAGCAACGTATCACCCATGCTTTACACTTTCAGCATCATAGCCAACACCTGAGCCTCTGACATGTCATACATGGGTGTGTTTTCCTTCTCTCACAGCCAGCCTGACCAGCCATGAGTGCAGGACCCCTGGTTGTAGAAATCATCTGCACCTGTCTACTGGCAGCCTATGTCCTCCATCGCTATGGCGACCTCAGGAAGCAGCACATTCTGGTTACCATGGCAACCTTCATTGCCTGGTACTTCTCCTTCATGATCATCTTCATCATTCCACTGGACGTCTCCTCTGTAAGTGGACTCATGTCAGTTGTCTGGCTTTCTGGCAGTTTGCTGAATTTTCATTTGCCTCATCCTCCTTTGGGTTGGTCCTCCTGAGAGTTGGGGGTTGAAAGAATAGACCCACAGTGTCTCCCTACGGGATTTGCAAGAGGCGAATAAATATTGACATTGTGACTTGATTTGCGTTTACTCCAAACTGTTCTAGTGACTTTCATGCTTAATGGCCTTACATAGCCTACAAAGGCTGATAGGCCGTAAAACACCATCCGTCCATCCGTCCATCCATCCATCCATCCATCCATCCATCCATCCATCCATCCATCCATCCATCCATCCATCCATCCATCCATCCATCCATCCATCCATTCATCCATCCATTCATTCACCCATCCACCCACCCACCCATCCACCCACCCACCTATCATCCATCCATCCAGCCATCCATCCACCCGTCAGCCCGCCCGCCCACCCACCCATCTCACTTTGCTCGATATAACTATTGCACCACTTGAAGATGAGATGAGATTACCACTTATGTGGTGTAAGCTGATGGAAAGTTGATACTCAGGATGAGAATTAAGAGAAGTCAGCTAACTTTTTTATTTGCTGCTACTCTGTGTTATGTTGGAATCATTGTTAATAAAGCATGGAGATCAAGTTGGATTGTGATATGGGAAAAGATGAATTGTCAAAAGTGTGTTCCTATATAATGTTTTTTGAAAGAATATACAAGTAGATTCACACATTAATTCCCGTTACAAAGCTGATTACCCCTACAGAAATCGACTGTACTATTTTGAACATTTCAGACATTCTACCGGCAATGCCTCCGTGACAAGATGCCTCCATCAGTGTCGCCGCCTCCGTACCTGGAAAACAACACCTCGACTCCGACTCTGGGTCCCATCTCCACCAGTAGATCTCTCAATGCCACAGAGGTCCAGGCGGGCGCCGGTGTGTCAGAGTCGGACGGCGGCAACGCCTCTGACTGCGAGATGCCAGTCAGCTACGTCCCAGACAATGTCCTGCCCACGCTGTGGCGTGTTGTGTACTGGACCTCACAGATCCTCACTTGGTCAGTCTGAATTGGGGGGATGCGAGGCTGTGGTCATTGTGTTCAGTGTAGAATAAACTGGACCTCACAGATCCTCACCTGGTCAGTCTGAATTGGGGTGATGCGAGGCTGTGGTCATTGTGTTCAGTGTAGAATAAACTGGACCTCACAGATCCTCACCTGGTCAGTCTGAATTGGGGTGATGCGAGGCTGTGGTCATTGTGTTCAGTGTAGAATAAACTGGACCTCACAGATCCTCACCTGGTCAGTCTGAATTGGGGTGATGCGAGGCTGTGGTCATTGTGTTCAGTGTAGAATAAACTGGACCTCACAGATCCTCACCTGGTCAGTCTGAATTGGGGTGATGCGAGGCTGTGGTCATTGTGTTCAGTGTAGAATAAACTGGACCTCACAGATCCTCACCTGGTCAGTCTGAATTGGGGTGATGCGAGGCTGTGGTCATTGTGTGTTCAGTGTAGAATAAACTGGACCTCACAGATCCTCACCTGGTCAGTCTGAATTGGGGTGATGCGAGGCTGTGGTCATTGTGTTCAGTGTAGAATAAACTGGACCTCACAGATCCTCACCTGGTCAGTCTGAATTGGGGTGATGTGAGGCTGTGGTCATTGTGTTCAGTGTAGAATAAAAAGTGTGACTTTTGTGTCATTTGTAGATCAGGATCGATGATTGTATCTGTCGGCACTTGTTCCCCAGTGTAAAGCACTTGCAGTCTGTGGATGGGGAAATGCACTGATTTTACATGTGGGGGCAACTAGTCCATTACAAGAGACCCCTTTGAGTGAGTATTGTCAAATGAATGGATGAATGGATGAATGAATGAATGAATGAATGAATGAATGAATCAATGAATGGATGAATGGATGAATGAATGAATCAATGAATGAATGAATGAATGAATGGATGGATGGATGAGTAAATGAATGGATGAATGAATCAATGAATGGATGAATGGATGAATGAATGAATCAATGAATGAATGAATGAATGAATCAATGAATGGATGAATGGATGAATGAATGAATCAATGAATGAATGAATGAATGAATCAATGAATGAATGGATGAATGAATGAATGAATCAATGAATGGATGAATGGATGAATGAATGAATCAATGAATGAATGAATGAATGAATCAATGAATGGATGAATGGATGAATGAATGAATCAATGAATGAATGAATGAATGAATCAATGAATGAATGAATGGGGCTCTATAGTCTCTCAACCATTGAAGGCTATGTAAGGCTATTGATAAGGGGGAAAAGGAAAAAATTGTGGTTATGGTAACCTGACTGACTATTTTTTTCTGCCAACCCTTAACTTTTTTCAGTCACACAAAAAAGGGTGGGGTGGGGGGTGGGGTGGGGGTGGGTGGGTGGGGGTGGGGGGTGGGGAGAAAGACTTTGATGGTAAACTCTTAAGTGCATGCTGTCTCATTTTTCCTGAGCACACAGGGAGTCCACTATTTAAGTTTAACATAGCATTTTCAGTGAAATTTTGGTTTATGTTCAATTTGGCCTCATCTGAGGAAAAGAAAAGGAATAGAAAAATTCAGGCAGACCCAATGACCCTATTTTTGTTGTTTGCCATGTTACCTTATCCAAAACTGTTACTTTTTTTGGCCTAAGGAACACCACGAGAGCTGGTTAGAGGAAGACTAAATCAGGCCTTGATATTCCTAGCCACTTGTCTCTTATGACTTCTGCGGGGAGATGGATTTTGAAATCTGCCCATGAGAAAAAAGAGAGAAAAAAAGAGAGAAATATTTCTTTCACAGAAGTCAAATTCAAGTGAGTGTTGTGTTTCAGGCTGATTCTACCCCTGATGCAGTCCTACTCCAACGCCGGGGACTTCAGTGTGGTGGGCAAGGTCAAGTCTGCGCTGATAGAAAACGCCATCTACTATGGCACCTACCTCCTAATCTTTGGCATCTGCCTCATCTACGTCGTGGCCAGGGCAGACATACACATTGACGCGTAAGTGTCCTGGCTTGTGGTTCGAGTGGAAGAGTTTAATTTGTTTTAAGATGACTTCTCAAGGCAGACATACACATTGACGCGTAAGTGTCCTGGCTTGTGGTTCGAGTGGAAGAGTTTAATTTGTTTTAAGATGACTTCTCAAGGCAGACATACACATTGACGCGTAAGTGTCCTGGCTTGTGGTTCGAGTGGAAGAGTTTAATTTGTTTTAAGATGACTTCTCAAGGCAGACATACACATTGACGCGTAAGTGTCCTGGCTTGTGGTTCGAGTGGAAGAGTTTAATTTGTTTTAAGATGACTTCTCAAGGCAGACATACACATTGACGCGTAAGTGTCCTGGCTTGTGGTTCGAGTGGAAGAGTTTAATTTGTTTTAAGATGACTTCTCAAGGCAGACATACACATTGACGCGTAAGTGTCCTGGCTTGTGGTTCGAGTGGAAGAGTTTAATTTGTTTTAAGATGACTTCTCAAGCACACACTGTGGGGTTTGGACAGGTACTGCAACATAGTGATTCAATGTGTAGGAATGCTAAGCAGTTAACCCTTTCATGACTGAAGAAGACAACTTTTTCTTGGTCAGGATTTTGCATAGTGGCTTGACCTGTAGGCAGTTGTTCCAGGCTGTTAGGTGCAGTGGTTCAGTCCTTGCTTGAGATAGCCTGACTGCTGTTTTTAATGAGTGCAATCAAATGTATATCCATAGCCCTTGACAGGGTTTGGGGGGGTTACAGTAATCCTGCTAATCCTTTTTTCTGTCAACACAAAACTTTTTTTTGGTAGAAGAAAAGAAAAGAAAAAAATTGACAGGAAACAACAAACTGCCTGCTGTCCCATCTTCCCTGTCCTGTGAGCACTCGGGGAATCCACTGTGGAAGTTTTAAGAAGTGTTTTCAGTGGAAGAAAATTTGGTTTATGTTCAATCTGGCCACTTCTAAATAATAAAAAAAAGAGTTCAAGCTGATCTACTGACCCTTGTTTGTTTTTTCTCCATTTTACCCGAACCACAATTATTATTCTTTTTGGCAGAAGAGGAGCCTCAGTTAACCTTCCCCTTTCCGTCATTTCTCTGCAAACCTCTAGGGAGAAACTAAAGGTGATTGGTGTGACGGCCAGCAACACATGGGGGCTGTTTGTGCTGGTGCTGATGCTGGGCTACGGACTGGTGGAGGTGCCACGCAACATATGGAACGGCACCAAGCCAGGCTACAGGCTGTCGTGCACCTACTTCAAGCTGGCCAAGCTCAGCACGGAGCGCACCGAGGCTGAGGAGGCGCTGGAGGATGTCCTGGATGAGATCAAGCGCACGGCAGACTGCATGCGCTACACGCACCCTCTCCGTCCCCACATGGATACAATTCTGCTGAAGGTAGGCAGACACTGAGAGTGTTGATGGTGCGTTGCATCTTCTGTTATTATTGTGTTGTTCAGGGGTGATTGTGTGGGTGGAATGATAGGTGATGTGGCAACCAGTGTATTGCTGTGTGTGGGTGCAATGAGAGGTGATATGGCAACCAGTGTATTGCTGTGTGTGTGTGGAATGATAGGTGATGTGGCAACCAGTGTATTGCTGTGTGGGTTGGGCTGCATCTTCCAGGGAGGTTTGAATGTACAGCTGTGTGGAATGGTCTAGCCTCGCCCCAATTTGCCCAGATAGCTTCTTTGGCTGCTTGGGGCCAGCCCTGCCTGAGCTGCTGCAGTAGGCCCTAGAAGTCCTGTAGCCAGGGGTGTTTGGGGCCAGCCCTGCCTGAGCTGCTGCAGTAGGCCTTAGAAGTCCTGTAGCCAGGGGTGTTTGGGGCCAGCCCTGCCTGAGCTGCTGCAGTAGGCCCTAGAAGTCCTGTAGCCAGGGGTGTTTGGGGCCAGCCCTGCCTGAGCTGCTGCAGTAGGCCCTAGAAGTCCTGTAGCCAGGGGTGTTTGGGGCCAGCCCTGCCTGAGCTGCTGCAGTAGGCCCTAGAAGTCCTGTAGCCAGGGGGGTTGGGCCAGCCCTGCCTGAGCTGCTGCAGTAGGCCCTAGAAGTCCTGTAGCCAGGGGGTGCCAGCCCTGCCTGAGCTGCTGCAGTAGGCCCTAGAAGTCCTGTAGCCAGGGGTGCCAGCCCTGCCTGAGCTGCTGCAGTAGGCCCTAGAAGTCCTGTAGCCAGGGGTGCCAGCCCTGCCTGAGCTGCTGCAGTAGGCCCTAGAAGTCCTGTAGCCAGGGGTGCCAGCCCTGCCTGAGCTGCTGCAGTAGGCCCTAGAAGTCCTGTAGCCAGGGGTGCCAGCCCTGCCTGAGCTGCTGCAGTAGGCCCTAGAAGTCCTGTAGCCAGGGGTGTTTGGGGCCAGCCCTGCCTGAGCTGCTGCAGTAGGCCCTAGAAGTCCTGTAGCCAGGGGTGCCAGCCCTGCCTGAGCTGCTGCAGTAGGCCCTAGAAGTCCTGTAGCCAGGGGTGCCAGCCCTGCCTGAGCTGCTGCAGTAGGCCCTAGAAGTCCTGTAGCCAGGGGTGTTTGGGGCCAGCCCTGCCTGAGCTGCTGCAGTAGGCCCTAGAAGTCCTGTAGCCAGGGGTGCCAGCCCTGCCTGAGCTGCTGCAGTAGGCCCTAGAAGTCCTGTAGCCAGGGGTGTTTGGGGCCAGCCCTGCCTGAGCTGCTGCAGTAGGCCCTAGAAGTCCTGTAGCCAGGGGTGTTTGGGGCCAGCCCTGCCTGAGCTGCTGCAGTAGGCCCTAGAAGTCCTGTAGCCAGGGGTGGCCAGCCCTGCCTGAGCTGCTGCAGTAGGCCCTAGAAGTCCTGTAGCCAGGGGTGTTTGGGCCAGCCCTGCCTGAGCTGCTGCAGTAGGCCCTAGAAGTCCTGTAGCCAGGGGTGCCAGCCCTGCCTGAGCTGCTGCAGTAGGCCCTAGAAGTCCTGTAGCCAGGGGTGTTTGGGGCCAGCCCTGCCTGAGCTGCTGCAGTAGGCCCTAGAAGTCCTGTAGCCAGGGGTTTGGGCCAGCCCTGCCTGAGCTGCTGCAGTAGGCCCTAGAAGTCCTGTAGCCAGGGGTGTTTGGGGCCAGCCCTGCCTGAGCTGCTGCAGTAGGCCCTAGAAGTCCTGTAGCCAGGGGTGTTTGGGGCCAGCCCTGCCTGAGCTGCTGCAGTAGGCCCTAGAAGTCCTGTAGCCAGGGGTTCCAGCCCTGCCTGAGCTGCTGCAGTAGGCCCTAGAAGTCCTGTAGCCAGGGGTGTTTGGGGCCAGCCCTGCCTGAGCTGCTGCAGTAGGCCCTAGAAGTCCTGTAGCCAGGGGTGTCCAGCCCTGCCTGAGCTGCTGCAGTAGGCCCTAGAAGTCCTGTAGCCAGGGGTGTTTGGGGCCAGCCCTGCCTGAGCTGCTGCAGTAGGCCCTAGAAGTCCTGTAGCCAGGGGTGGGCCAGCCCTGCCTGAGCTGCTGCAGTAGGCCCTAGAAGTCCTGTAGCCAGGGGTGTGGGGCCAGCCCTGCCTGAGCTGCTGCAGTAGGCCCTAGAAGTCCTGTAGCCAGGGGGTTGGGCCAGCCCTGCCTGAGCTGCTGCAGTAGGCCCTAGAAGTCCTGTAGCCAGGGGTTGGGCCAGCCCTGCCTGAGCTGCTGCAGTAGGCCCTAGAAGTCCTGTAGCCAGGGGTGTTTGGGGCCAGCCCTGCCTGAGCTGCTGCAGTAGGCCCTAGAAGTCCTGTAGCCAGGGGTTGGGCCAGCCCTGCCTGAGCTGCTGCAGTAGGCCCTAGAAGTCCTGTAGCCAGGGGTGTTTGGGGCCAGCCCTGCCTGAGCTGCTGCAGTAGGCCCTAGAAGTCCTGTAGCCAGGGGAGTTTGGGGCCAGCCCTGCCTGAGCTGCTGCAGTAGGCCCTAGAAGTCCTGTAGCCAGGGGTGTTTGGGGCCAGCCCTGCCTGAGCTGCTGCAGTAGGCCCTAGAAGTCCTGTAGCCAGGGGTGCCAGCCCTGCCTGAGCTGCTGCAGTAGGCCCTAGAAGTCCTGTAGCCAGGGGTGCCAGCCCTGCCTGAGCTGCTGCAGTAGGCCTTAGAAGTCCTGTAGCCAGGGGGGCCAGCCCTGCCTGAGCTGCTGCAGTAGGCCCTAGAAGTCCTGTAGCCAGGGGTGCCAGCCCTGCCTGAGCTGCTGCAGTAGGCCCTAGAAGTCCTGTAGCCAGGGGTGCCAGCCCTGCCTGAGCTGCTGCAGTAGGCCCTAGAAGTCCTGTAGCCAGGGGTGTTTGGGGCCAGCCCTGCCTGAGCTGCTGCAGTAGGCCCTAGAAGTCCTGTAGCCAGGGGGGCCAGCCCTGTCTGAGCTGCTGCAGTAGGCCCTAGAAGTCCTGTAGCCAGGGGTGTTTGGGGCCAGCCCTGTCTGAGCTGCTGCAGTAGGCCCTAGAAGTCCTGTAGCCAGGGGGGCCAGCCCTGTCTGAGCTGCTGCAGTAGGCCCTAGAAGTCCTGTAGCCAGGGGTGTTTGGGGCCAGCCCTGTCTGAGCTGCTGCAGTAGGCCCTAGAAGTCCTGTAGCCAGGGGTGTTTGGGGCCAGCCCTGCCTGAGCTGCTGCAGTAGGCCCTAGAAGTCCTGTAGCCAGGGGTGTTTGGGGCCAGCCCTGCCTGAGCTGCTGCAGTAGGCCCTAGAAGTCCTGTAGCCAGGGGTGTTTGGGGCCAGCCCTGCCTGAGCTGCTGCAGTAGGCCCTAGAAGTCCTGTAGCCAGGGGTGTTTGGGGCCAGCCCTGCCTGAGCTGCTGCAGTAGGCCCTAGAAGTCCTGTAGCCAGGGGTGTTTGGGGCCAGCCCTGCCTGAGCTGCTGCAGTAGGCCCTAGAAGTCCTGTAGCCAGGGGTGCCAGCCCTGTCTGAGCTGCTGCAGTAGGCCCTAGAAGTCCTGTAGCCAGGGGTGTTTGGGGCCAGCCCTGCCTGAGCTGCTGCAGTAGGCCCTAGAAGTCCTGTAGCCAGGGGTGTTTGGGGCCAGCCCTGCCTGAGCTGCTGCAGTAGGCCCTAGAAGTCCTGTAGCCAGGGGTGTCAGCTGATGCGGGGAGCATCAAGCAGCACTAGCCATGTTGCACCAGGCTGAAAAACAACTGCCTACAGAATTGCAAAGGTCAGGGCCCAGGGGCCACCTAGGTGGCAGTGGGATCCAGGGGCAACACTGGTGGGGGGGGCCAGGGGCAAGACTGGTGGGGGGCCAGGAGCAACACTGGTGGGGGGGCCAGGGGCAACACTGGTGGGGGGGCCAGGGGCAACACTGGTGGGGGGGGCCAGGGGCAACACTGGTGGGGGGGTCAGGGGCGACACTGGTGGGGTGTCCAGGGGCAACACTGGTGGGGTGTCCAGGGGCAACACTGGTGGGGTGTCCATGGGCAACACTGGTGGGGGAGCCAGGGGCAAGACTGGTGGGGGGCCAGGGGCAACACTGGTGGGGGGGGCCAGGGGCAAGACTGGTGGGGGGGCCAGGGGCAACACTGGTGGGTGGGGGCCAGGGGCAAGACTGGTGGGGGGGCCAGGGGCAACACTGGTGGGGGGGCCAGGGGCAACACTGGTGGAGTGTCCAGGGGCAACACTGGTGGGGGGGCCAGGGGCAAGACTTTTGGGGGGGCCAGGGGCAAGACTGGGGGGGGGCCAGGGGCAAGACTGGTGGGGGGGCCAGGAGCAACACTGGTGGGGGGCCAGGGGCAAGACTGGTGGGGGGGCCAGGGGCAAGACTGGTGGGGGGGCCAGGGGCAAGACTGGTGGGGGGGCCAGGGGCAAGACTGGTGGGGGGGCCAGGGGCAAGACTGGTGGGGGGGCCAGGGGCAAGACTGGTGGGGGGCCAGGGGCAAGACTGGTGGGGGGCCAGGGGCAAGACTGGTGGGGGGCCAGGGGCAACACTGGTGGGGGGGCCAGGGGCAAGACTGGTGGGGGGGCCAGGGGCAACACTGGTGGGGGGCCAGGGGCAAGACTGGTGGGGGGGCCAGGGGCAACACTGGTGGGGGGGCCAGGGGCAACACTGGTGGGGGGCCAGGGGCAACACTGGTGGGGGGGCCAGGGGCAACACTGGTGGGGGGCCAGGGGCAACACTGGTGGGGGGTCCAGGGGCAACACTGGTGGGGGGGCCAGGGGCAACACTGGTGGGGGGGCCAGGGGCAACACTGGTGGGGGGCCAGGGGCAACACTTGTGGGGGGCCAGGAGCAACACTGGTGGGGGGCCAGGGGCAACACTGGTGGGGGGGCCAGGGGCAACACTGGTGGGGGGGCCAGGGGCAACACTGGTGGGGTGTCCAGGGGCAACACTGGTGGGGTGTCCAGGGGCAACACTGGTGGGGGGGCCAGGGGCAACACTGGTGGGGGGGCCAGGGGCAACACTGGTGGGGGGGCCAGGGGCAAGACTGGTGGGGGGGCCAGGGGCAACACTGGTGGGGGGGCCAGGGGCAACACTGGTGGGGTGTCCAGGGGCAACACTGGTGGGGGGCCAGGGGCAACACTGGTGGGGGGGCCAGGGGCAAGACTGGTGGGGGGGCCAGGGGCAACACTGGTGGGGGGGCCAGGGGCAAGACTGGTGGGGGGGCCAGGGGCAAGACTGGTGGGGGGGCCAGGGGCAACACTGGTGGGGGGGCCAGGGGCAAGACTTTTGGGGGGGCCAGGGGCAAGACTGGTGGGGGGGCCAGGGGCAACACTGGTGGGGGGGCCAGGGGCAACACTGGTGGGGGGGTCAGGGGCGACACTGGTGGGGGGGCCAGGGGCAAGACTGGTGGGGGGGCCAGGGGCAACACTGGTGGGGGGCCAGGAGCAACACTGGTGGGGGGGCCAGGGGCAACACTGGTGGGGGGGCCAGGGGCAAGACTGGTGGGGGGGCCAGGGGCAACACTGGTGGGGTGTCCAGGGGCAACACTGGTGGAGTGTCCAGGGGCAACACTGGTGGGGGGCCAGGGGCAACACTGGTGGGGGGGCCAGGAGCAACACTGGTGGGGGGCCAGGGGCAAGACTGGTGGGGGGGCCAGGGGCAACACTGGTGGGGGGCCAGGGGCAACACTGGTGGAGTGTCCAGGGGCAACACTGGTGGGGTGTCCAGGGGCAACACTGGTGGGGTGTCCAGGGGCAACACTGGTGGAGTGTCCAGGGGCAACACTGGTGGGGGGCCAGGGGCAACACTGGTGGGGGGGCCAGGAGCAACACTGGTGGGGGGCCAGGGGCAAGACTGGTGGGGGGGCCAGGGGCAACACTGGTGGGGGGGGCCAGGGGCAACACTGGTGGAGTGTCCAGGGGCAACACTGGTGGGGGGGCCAGGGGCAACACTGGTGGGGGGCCAGGGGCAACACTGGTGAGGGGGCCAGGGGCAAGACTGGTGGGGGGGCCAGGAGCAACACTGGTGGGGGGGCCAGGGGCAACACTGGTGGGGGGGCCAGGGGCAAGACTGGTGGGGGGGCCAGGGGCAACACTGGTGGGGGGGCCAGGGGCAACACTGGTGGGGGGGCCAGGGGCAACACTGGTGAGGGGGCCAGGGGCAAGACTGGTGGGGGGGCCAGGAGCAACACTGGTGGGGGGGCCAGGGGCAACACTGGTGGGGGGGCCAGGGGCAAGACTGGTGGGGGGGCCAGGGGCAAGACTGGTGGGGGGGCCAGGGGCAACACTGGTGGGGGGGCCAGGGGCAACACTGGTGGGGTGTCCAGGGGCAACACTGGTGGGGTGTCCAGGGGCAACACTGGTGGAGTGTCCAGGGGCAACACTGGTGGGGGGCCAGGGGCAACACTGGTGGGGGGGCCAGGAGCAACACTGGTGGGGGGCCAGGGGCAAGACTGGTGGGGGGGCCAGGGGCAACACTGGTGGGGGGGCCAGGGGCAACACTGGTGGAGTGTCCAGGGGCAACACTGGTGGGGGGGCCAGGGGCAACACTGGTGGGGGGCCAGGGGCAACACTGGTGAGGGGGCCAGGGGCAAGACTGGTGGGGGGGCCAGGAGCAACACTGGTGGGGGGGCCAGGGGCAACACTGGTGGGGGGGCCAGGGGCAACACTGGTGGGGGGGCCAGGGGCAACACTGGTGGGGGGGGGGGCCAGGGGCAACACTGGTGGGGGGGCCAGGGGCAACACTGGTGGGGGGCCAGGGAGGTGAAGCCCCTCAGCAGAGACTGGGCTCTGCCTAGGCATGAAAACACACAGGCACGAGAGAAAAAACTAGTTTATTACTTTATTTTGTTGGCTCATTTTTTCCCCCCTCAGAAAACTAATATTCTGGTATCCTGCAAGCAGTTGTAGCAGCATTCCTCCAAGGCCCGGAGAAAAGTTGAGGTAGAGGATAGAACTAAGAATTTTTTCATGAATACTTACAGATGACTTAAATGCTGTCAAGTTGTAGGTCACACACCCTTCATCACTAGAGTTGTAGGCAGCAGGAAAGTGCTGCAAAGCTTGCTGCTACTCGAGTGAGGTTTATAGATCAAGTGGAAGATTATTGGAAAGTAATGTCTGATGCACTGGAGTGAGAATTCAGCTCCTCTGCACTGGGGCACTGTTTTGATTTTGCATGCATGGAGCAGTGAGAATGTTTCATGGAAAACTTCCAGTATTTATCACCATGAAGTGTACCCGAGCATGAAACTTCCAGTATTTATCACCATGAAGTGTACCCGAGCATGTGAGATAGCATTATTCTTATGCAGGAACACTACAACAGCTGCAAAGGGTTAATGTCAACTCTGAGTTATCATTCAACCCTTTACAGCTGGAAGCTAATGTCATGTAAAATAACCCTTTACAATCAAATGCAGCACAGGCAGTACATCTGCCATCACCCATGTGTTTTATGAAATATGAACTCTGAAGAAAAGACTTCAAAATATAAAAAAATCACAAAATTGAAAATCTAGCTTCAAATCTTAGTCTGCTAAAACTATTGAATTTGTGTGTCTATAATGGGAAATGGTGAAAAATTACAGAAGGTGGTCAGACTGTGTGTCTGTAATGGGAAATGGTGAAAAATTACAGATGGTGGTCAGACTGTGTGTCTGTAATGGGAAATGGTGAAAAATTACAGATGGTGGTCAGACTGTGTCTGTAATGGGAAATGGTGAAAAATTACAGAAGGTGGTCAGACTGTGTGTCTGTAATGGGAAATGGTGAAAAATTACAGATGGTGGTCAGACTGTGTGTCTGTAATGGGAAATGGTGAAAAATTACAGATGGTGGTCAGACTGTGTGTCTGTAATGGGAAATGGTGAAAAATTACAGATGGTGGTCAGACTGTGTGTCTGTAATGGGAAATGGTGAAAAATTACAGATAGTGGTCAGACTGTGTGTCTGTAATGGGAAATGGTGAAAAATTACAGATAGTGGTCAGACTGTGTGTCTGTAATGGGAAATGGTGAAAAATTACAGATAGTGGTCAGACTTTTCTTTTCATTCTGGAGGTTAACATTTTGGAGACTCCTCTGCCTGTTCTTGTCCTTGCTTATGCTTGGCATCGTTTCTCTTCAGTGCCCAGAGTCCCTGCGGAGCAGTGTCAAGCGCTTGTCCTTGCTTATGCTTGGCATCGTTTCTCTTCAGTGCCCAGAGTCCCTGCGGAGCAGTGTCAAGCGCTTGTCCTTGCTTATGCTTGGCATCGTTTCTCTTCAGTGCCCAGAGTCCCTGCGGAGCAGTGTCAAGCGCTTGTCCTTGCTTATGCTTGGCATCGTTTCTCTTCAGTGCCCAGAGTCCCTGCGGAGCAGTGTCAAGCGCTTGTCCTTGCTTATGCTTGGCATCGTTTCTCTTCAGTGCCCAGAGTCCCTGCGGAGCAGTGTCAAGCGCTTGTCCTTGCTTATGCTTGGCATCGTTTCTCTTCAGTGCCCAGAGTCCCTGCGGAGCAGTGTCAAGCGCTTGTCCTTGCTTATGCTTGGCATCGTTTCTCTTCAGTGCCCAGAGTCCCTGCGGAGCAGTGTCAAGCGCTTGTCCTTGCTTATGCTTGGCATCGTTTCTCTTCAGTGCCCAGAGTCCCTGCGGAGCAGTGTCAAGCGCTTGTCCTTGCTTATGCTTGGCATCGTTTCTCTTCAGTGCCCAGAGTCCCTGCGGAGCAGTGTCAAGCGCTTGTCCTTGCTTATGCTTGGCATCGTTTCTCTTCAGTGCCCAGAGTCCCTGCGGAGCAGTGTCAAGCGCTTGTCCTTGCTTATGCTTGGCATCGTTTCTCTTCAGTGCCCAGAGTCCCTGCGGAGCAGTGTCAAGCGCTTGTCCTTGCTTATGCTTGGCATCGTTTCTCTTCAGTGCCCAGAGTCCCTGCGGAGCAGTGTCAAGCGCTTGTCCTTGCTTATGCTTGGCATCGTTTCTCTTCAGTGCCCAGAGTCCCTGCGGAGCAGTGTCAAGCGCTTGTCCTTGCTTATGCTTGGCATCGTTTCTCTTCAGTGCCCAGAGTCCCTGCGGAGCAGTGTCAAGCGCTTGTCCTTGCTTATGCTTGGCATCGTTTCTCTTCAGTGCCCAGAGTCCCTGCGGAGCAGTGTCAAGCGCTTGTCCTTGCTTATGCTTGGCATCGTTTCTCTTCAGTGCCCAGAGTCCCTGCGGAGCAGTGTCAAGCGCAACATTGACGACTACGAGGACTATGAGAAACCAGTCGACACACTGACTGCCAAGGGTTTGGTCAGACTGCACAAGCGCGTCATCCGGGCAACGCAGATCTACCGACGCACACAGATCCAGTGGAACACGCTGGTGGAGCGTGCGGTAGAGTTGGAGGATGTGGCAGCCAATGAGAACAACGGCGAGCGCTACTACCGCCACTCCCAGCCACAGCCCTCCACCGTCATCACCCGCCTTGTCCGCCAAGTGTACACCCCCACTGTCGGTACGTCTGTCAGCCACTGTCTGTACTGTGACCTTGTGCAGTGTCCTGTGAGACATATCTCTTGCATCCTTCTTGTGCTGTTTTGAAAAGCTCTTGAAAAAGTTAATGTGCAAGGTCCTATGTCACCTTTCTCTGCCCCTTGCTGCTGTTCCTATACAAATCCAGCAGTCGGCTAAGACCCTGTTGCTCCCTCTCACATTTCCCTACTCTGACTTGTTGTTCTTGAGTGGTTGAGTGAAGGCCTGTCTGAACTGCCTGTCGTCCTCCACTTGGTGGACAGCTTTGGAAAAGTACATTTTAGACAAGATTGAAGGGAAGGGAAGTTCCTGTAAATACGTTTTGCTTTTGCTTTGGCATATTGTAGATGTTGAACCAATGCTAACTCAGTCATACAGAAGGGTAGGTGCATCATCAATGTTCAGCAAGTATACTAATTTGCACACAGACAGAACTACACGGATGGACAGTTTACACACAGACAGAACTACACGAATGGACAGTTTACACACAGACAGAACTACACGGATGGGCAGTTTACACACAGACAGAACTACACGAATGAACAGTTTACACACAGACAGAACTACACGAATGAACAGTTTACACACAGACAGAACTACATGAATGAACAGTTTACACACAGACAGAACTACACGGATGAACAGTTTACACACAGACAGAACTACACGGATGGACAGTTTACACACAGACAGAACTACACGGATGGACAGTTTACACACAGACAGAACTACACGGATGGACAGTTTACGACACAGGCTTGCAGCAAGTATGGCATTGGCAAGATACTTAAATAAACTCCGATGTTTCCTGTCCCTGGGATAGAACCACAGCACTGGATCCTCAAACCCCAAAGCATGCTCGCCTATCTCTGTCTGTCTAAAGACAGGGTTTCAACAAGCGAGTAGAGGCTGAGGGGCTGACTATGCACTCATGGGAGAGGGGAGAGCACTGGGTGGTGGGCTGCCAGGAACTGGTGATGGTTATATTTTAGAGGAGATTGTATTTCCAGTTTGAATCCCCTGTAGGAAGGTGGTAATAGCAGCTGCACTGGGTCTCCCTTACGAGTTGTAACAGGACAATTACTAGAGAAACTAAGACTTGACTCACCCTTACTTGAAAAAGCCAAGTGTTTTTCCTGCAGAGCTGCCAAGTGTTTTTCCTGCAGAGCTGCCAAGTGTTTTTCCTGCAGAGCTGCCAAGTGTTTTTCCTGCAGAGCTGCCAAGTGTTTTTCCTGCAGAGCTGCCAAGTGTTTTTCCTGCAGAGCTGCCAAGTGTTTTTCCTGCAGAGCTGCCAAGTGTTTTTCCTGCAGAGCTGCCAAGTGTTTTTCCTGCAGAGCTGCCAAGTGTTTTTCCTGCAGAGCTGCCAAGTGTTTTTCCTGCAGAGCTGCCAAGTGTTTTTCCTGCAGAGCTGCCAAGTGTTTTTCCTGCAGAGCTGCCAAGTGTTTTTCCTGCAGAGCTGCCAAGTGTTTTTCCTGCAGAGCTGCCAAGTGTTTTTCCTGCAGAGCTGCCAAGTGTTTTTCCTGCAGAGCTGCCAAGTGTTTTTCCTGCAGAGCTGCCAAGTGTTTTTCCTGCAGAGCTGCCAAGTGTTTTTCCTGCAGAGCTGCCAAGTGTTTTTCCTGCAGAGCTGCCAAGTGTTTTTCCTGCAGAGCTGCCAAGTGTTTTTCCTGCAGAGCTGCCAAGTGTTTTTCCTGCAGAGCTGCCAAGGGCTATGATTTAGGCGTAGCATGCTACGATTTCAACATGCTTGCTACGATGCTACGATCGTCAGGGAAAAACTACGATTATTCAAAGCCTCAAACTGAACTTTTGACCGTCACGTAGACACCCCCCCCCCCCCTCCCCCCCCCGCTTCACGCAGGCGGTGCAGCGCTCAGTGTCTTGACAGCCCCCCCCCCCCCCCCTTCATGCCGGCGGTTCAGCGCTTTGCGCCTGCGCAAACATCGCCATTGTCCTTCTTGTGCGTGTGTGCTATGCCTATTTCTTAAATGCTACTCCAAAAAGCTCTGGATGCTACTCTTTGGCATGATGGTGGGTTGGCAGCTCTGGATGCTACTCTTTGGCATGATGGTGGGTTGGCAGCTCTCTTCCTGGTCAGAGGCCGTCTACATAGCCTACAAAAACTGATGAACCATAAAGCTGCATTCATTCATTCGTTCGTTTGTTCGTTTGTTCGTTCGTTCATTCGTTCATTCATTCATTCATTCGTTCATTGTTCATTTGATCATTTATTGACTCACATGCGAAGCAAAAGTGAGTCTATGTACTGAGCCGTGTCGTCCGTCCGTCCGTCCGTCCGTCCGTCCGGGCGGGCGTCCGTAAAAAACTTAAACGTTGGATTTTTCTCGGAGACTATTAAGTCTATCAACACCAAATGTGGCATGATGGTGTATGATGACAAGGCCTCAAAAAATATACATAGTGACTTGACCTTGCTTCAAGGTCAAGGTCACAGGAGCCATAAATGTGGTCTCAAAAACAGTCATTTTTCACATTTTCCCAATTTTCTCCCACGTTATTGAGAATGGCGACCTCAGCTACAAGTGATATATAGGTCAAAGCAAGCCCTATCTTTTGATACCAGTTTGGTTGACCTTGCTTCAAGGTCAAGGTCACAGGAGCTCTTCAAAGTTGGATTGTATACATATTTTGAAGTGACCTTGACCCTGAACTATGGAAGATAACTGTTTCAAACTTAATAATTATGTGGGGCACATGTTATACTTTCATCATGAGACACATTTGGTCACATATCATCAAGGTCAAGGTCACTTTGACCCTTATGAAATGTGACCAAAATGGGGTAGTGAACCACTAAAAGTGACTATATCTCATGGTAGAAAGTGCCAATAAGCACCATTGTGCTTCCTATGTCTTGAATTAACAGCTTTGTGTTGCATGAACTTGGATGACCTTGACCTTGGGTCAAGGTCACATGTATTTTGGTAGGAAAAATGTGTAAAGCATTTCTTTGTGTATGATGTCATTGGTAGGTTTAGTTGTTTGACCTTGACCTTGAAGGTCACCTGAAGGTCAAGGTCATATAAAGGTCAAGGTCAAGCATGTGAGTCGTATGGGCTTTGCCCTTCTTGTTCTGGTATGGACTGGTGAGCATTCCCATGTGGGGGGCACATATGAAATGGAGGCAAGGGCAGTGTGAAGCCTTACGGGACTTCATTCCCTACATACAATAAATGATGAAGCTACTGCTGCTGCTGTGGCTGACTGTGATGATGATGATGATGATGATGATGATGATGATGATGATGATGATGATGATGATGATGATTGGAGAAGAAGCAGATTATTATGATAATGTGAAAACAAAGAGGAGGAGGAGGAGGAGGACAACACCGACAGTGATGTGTCTGTACTGAAATATATGCCCTATTTGTGTGCGTGCATGTTGACAGAGTGGTACTGGCGCTGCCGTGCTAGGTGATAATTGGTGATGGTGATGACAATTATGACTGATGTATTTGTGCTGAAGTTTACACCCTGTGCGTGTGCATGTTGACAGAGTGGTACTGGCGCTGCTATGCAAGGCGCTGGGTGATGATGCTGGTGGCGGTGATACTGATGATCTTCTCCTTCATGGTGGTCTGGTCGGAGTGCCTCTTCTTCGTCAAATCTCCCATCCTCTCTCTCTTTGCCGTCTTCATCAACCTGGCCAAGCAGAACTATGACTACGTCTACATTGAGGTTAGAATGATGTACATTTTAAACACATTTTGAAGATTTAACTCAAACAATAAATGTATACTTGTTACTTGAATTGAACCTATATTTCCATACACTCTACTGAATGAAATGGCGGTCAGATGAATTTGAGTTCAGGTGAAAAAATTGGATGCAGCTGTTATCTACATTTTTTCTTATACTCATCACCATTGTGATTGTAAGCAAAAATTGTGTAAAATTAATTTACTGTATCAAATAAAGCTGTCCTGATGAACATTTCAGTGAAAGATAAGAGTAGTGTGCAATCCCCCCTCCAATCGATATTTGATGTGCATAACCATGTAGTTGTCTTTCTTCTGCACTGTGAATGACAGATCTTGTTGCTTACTTTATTTCAGCTTGCCTCCATCCTGACGATAGCCTACCTGTGTTTCTGCGCCTACTACAGTGTGTTCCAAATACGAATCTTCAACTACTACTACATTGCACCCCACCACCAGACCAACGAGTACAGCCTCATCTTCACTGGCATGTCAGTGTCAGCAAGTCACGATAATCCCAAGTCTTTTTAATGAGATGACACAACATTATGTTTAGCTTTTCAAATTTTTCATGTCTGTCTTCTTGGACATTGGAAATACCTGGGATTGAAAAGGAAGGCGATTTATGATGCTTCATTTTCATTCAGTTTTGTCTCTGTAGCTTCCATCACTAAGGATTGTATGGCTCTAAGACAACATATTTCTTGGCAAGGGTGCTCCGTGTTACATGTATGGGAAGGTCTCACTAGTTTGTATGAAGAGGGCAAGCCCAGAGCTGCATTACTCTGACGAGGGTGCTCCATGTTACATGTATGGGAAGGTCTCACTAGTTTGTATGAAGAGGGCAAGCCCAGAGCTGCATTACTCTGAGGGTATCAGTACCTATCTGAAGCAAGCAGTGTTCATAGAGTGCTGGCAACTTGCACTTGTGCAGCTCAAAGCCTTTCTCAGACTTGAACCCATCCATGCAAACTCCCACAGTGGGTGTTCATTTCCGATTGCTTGTGATAGCTGTCATTATGGATTGCTACCCCCTGGGGAGAATGCTCTGCGTTGCTGCGGCCACACCTAAGCATGCACATCAAGATCAAGAGAGACCCAGGGCAGATGTTCCAAAGCCAACAGATGAGCGAGCACCCAGTGTAATAGACGGGCGTCCCTTGCTGGCTGAAAAGGTGGGGGAGTTAAAGAAAGAAACACATCCTGACTCAAGGGTCTCTCACTGACGACCATTCCTTATTAAAGTGTTCTTTATGGGGGAATGGGTGTCTCTCTGAAGAAATCTTGTTGGCAGAAGAGCTGTCAGAAGGGAGTCAAGGCAAAGTCGGGATGTACTTGAAACCTTGCTTGCCTCTGTCCAGGATGCTGTGCCGACTGACGCCTCCCATGTGTCTCAACTTCCTTGGTCTGATTCACCTGGACAGCCACGTCACCGCTGCCCACAACCTCCAGGAAACGGCTTACACCCAGGTAGGTGATGTTAGCGCCTTAACAGAACTTGGTATGTATTCAGGGAAATGTCCTGACAGCCATCTTAGACATTTCTTTCTTATCAGGAAAAGATTGTAATAATTTTGACTGGGGCTGGGAGTTTTTATGTCAAACAGAATGTGTTACATGACCTCAGTAATATTCCATTCACTTACATTCAGTTAGGCTGATTTATATCCATAGCTGTGTAGCAGGAAATGAATATTGCAAGAGAGATTTGTATGATCAAGTTACTTGATACACACCTTTGGATTAAATTTTTTAAATTTTTATTCACATGTAATATGTTCAAATGTGGTCTAAATCCATTGTTGTAATTCAGGCCCCTCTTGTTTTGATGTTGTATTTATACATGAAGAAATGCATTTATTTTTATATTTATCTTACTTTTTTATTCTTTCTATTGGAAGTACAGTACAAGGAATTACCTATGAAGAGCAAGAGAAGTGTGTCTTTCTGTCTGTCTTTCTGTCTGTGTGTCTGTCTGTGTGTGTGTCTGTCTGTCTGTCTGTCTAGCTGTCTGTCTGTCTGTCTGTCTGTCTGTCTGTCTGTCTGTCTGTCTGTCTGTCTGTCTGTCTATCTGTCTGTCTCTGTCTGTCTGTCTCTGTCTGTCTGTCTGGCTGTCTCTGTCTGTCTGTCTGTGTGTCTGTCTGTGTGTCTGTCTGTCTGTGTGTCTGTCTGTCTGTCTGTCTGTCTGTCTGCCTGTCTCTGTCTGTCTGTCTGTCTGGCTGGCTGTCTCTCTGTCTGTGTGTCTGTCTGTGTGTCTGTCTGTGTGTCTGTCTGACTGTGTGTCTGTCTGTGTGTCTGTCTGTCTGTCTATCCGTCCATCTGTCTGTCCGCCAAAACAAAACTGACAGTGATCCACACTTGCTTGCAGATCATGGGCCACATGGACGTGATTTCCATCATCTCAGACGGCTTCAACATCTACTTCCCCATCCTGATCGTCCTGCTGTGCATCTGCACCTACTTCAGCCTGGGCTCCCGCCTTCTCTCCTTCCTGGGCTTCCAGCAGTTCATGGGGGACGACAACATGACCCAGGAGCTGGTGGACGAGGGGCGCGAGATGATCAGGCGAGGTGAGTGGGGCGTGAGGAAAAAGGAATGGTGTAGTGCCCCTATGTTGTTCTCTAGGGTCAAGGGCAAAAGCTCGGAAGATTCTTCTCGAAAGTTTTTGAAAGCTGCTCGAGGTCTCCTAATGAAACTTTTTAAAATGTTGGCTGGAGATGTGCTTAAGGTCAAAGGTTTCAGGTACGTTACATAGAATTATGGACTGGTGCTTTGTATCGGTGGATTCCTTTGTAAGAAACTTTATCTTATTAACATGCCATTCTTTGATTTGTGTTTTCTGCCCAGTGTCACCTTGCCCAGCCAAGAAACCCAAAGGATTTATTAGCGTTATCGCCTCATTTTTGTATGTACAGTGATGTTTGATTTCTGCTGCTACAGTGCTACCTGATCAGACATGCTTATACCTGATTTCAGCAGTGTAACTAGGTGAAAGATTAAGTTGTTACAATTAATTCTAACTTATGTAATCAAAGCAGTACAAGGTGTCTGTTGTTGGATAAACCTCTGATGTCACTACAGCCACAGAGAAGCCCCCTCAGTTGGGGGTAAGAATAGACCCACTGTGTTTCCCTATGTGATTCAAAAGAGGCAAATGATATGGGAAATTGGCACTTGATTAGCTTTTATTCTAATGTTCTAGTGATTTTCATTATTAATGGTCTTATATAGCCTATCACAGCTGATAGGCCATAAAACTCCATCCATTCATTTGTTTGTTTGTTCATTCATTCATTCATTCATTCATACATTCATTCTTTCATTCATTCATTCATTCACTCACTCATTCCTTCATCTATTCATTCTTTCATTTATTCATGCATTCATTCATTCATTCATTCATTCATTCATTCATTCATTCATTCATTCATTCATTCATTCATTCATTCATTCATTCATTCATTCATTCATTCATTCAATCATTCAATCATTCAATCATTCTCTTATTTCTTCATATATTCAGTCAATTGTTTATTCATTCATTCCACAGAGAAACGTCGCCAGGAGAGAAAGGTGGAGGGAGAGACGAGGAGACGAATGTGGACGGAGAGATTTGGAGAAGGGTCCCCTGCACGTTCACTGCCGTCTGCCGCACCGGCTCCCGCGGAGAGAAGAGGTTTGTGTTTATCACTGATTGCTTGACATGCCTTACTCGGTGCATTTTTGTCTTCTTTTCTCTCTTTCGTAGTGCTCTGGATGTATTGGCAAGATTTCTCCTGTCTAATGGCCATGTCATGTGCCAGTTTTTGAACTTGTAATTTGCGTGTGTGTGACCCTCTCCTGACATGTGATGGAAGTTTGCATGACAACTTTCTGTTTGAAATATCCTCTGCATCGTGGCCTTGGTGATTGCCGAGTTGCGGGTTCCACCTTTCTATGGAAAATTGTCTTTGCCTTAGTTTATGTTGAAGCTATTCCTTTTGTTCATTTCCTCTCTGGGGAGGAGGAGTTGAGAGTTGGATTTTGCGTTGCAAGTTTTTTTTGTTATGCATTTGCTTTTTGTCTCAAACTCAGATGTCCCTGTAAAGGAGGACATTGTTGGAATTGGTGAGTCGTGTTCCCTCTCTTCATGTTGTCATCCCTCTCCAGCCCAAACTGTGCTTTCTGTGTCTTTGCTGAGACTGAGCTAGCCCAGTAGCTGTGGTCAAGGGGATCTATTAATATTCATGCTCAATTAGTGTTCATGCTCATGTCATGTATTTGTGCAATAGTTCGAGAGACCTGTAATGAATATTCATGTTCGTTCAGAATACTTGTTTACAAGATGGAAAGGTCTGTCATGAATATTAACAAATTATATCTGCTTTGAATTTTTTTATCCTTTCCCTTACTTACCCTCTGGTTCACTATTCCTCTGTGCAGGGCAAACTTTGGGTTATTGTTACATAAATTTGTGACAACAATGACTAAAGATTTAGTTCATAAGCCTATGTTTTTAATATTGAAGAGAGTTTTCTCCTTGTTTAAGAATAGTTTTATTGTATTTTTATGTATATTTCAAAGATTTTCTGTGAATACTTCAACCACATGTCTTCTATGGCCATTTAAAAATAACACTTTAAAGAAGCTGCATTGTCAAAACAGCAACAAAAAAGAATTGTGCAAAACTAGCAAAGGATGCAGATCTATGCATTTTCCTGGACAGAGAATGAGTCCTTATCTAACACATTTACAAATCAAGGTAAAGGTGGGGTTTTATGTAGCAACTTACTGCTTTTGTCTGCGTCTCAAACGGCTTTACACTTGACCCCAATTACACCCATAATATCTTCATTTGCCAAGTTTCATCTCCTGCTATGTGCACCGTCACTTCAATAGACAGCCATGCCTGTCACCTCCTGATGTAACTTTCTTTGCAGCTGCACATCCTCCTCTGCACAATAGCTGTCACCATCACTTGTCCTGGCATCTGTCATGTTCACTCCCTCCCTGGGGGTTGGGGATAAGAATAGACCCATCCTGTCTCTCTTTATGACTCAAGGAAAATTGAGACTTGACCTTGGAACGTAACATCACTTATCAATAGAAGGACAGACATTTCTAAACATAGATGGGGTTGGATGAAGTGAGGTAACTATGTTGCCAAAAGTCAAGATCAGAATGTCCTCTAATTATCAGTGTTGAGAATACATGTGGCAGTTGATAAAAAAGAGGAAAGGTATCTGTGTATGTTTTGGGAGGACAGATTCGCTGGAAGTTCACCCATCCGCTGATGCTCTGCTGCGACCTCTACTATGTTGGAGACTTCATGCATGCTGTTGAATGAAAAATTGCCTTAGGCGTAGCAGCTTGTACCCAGTCCAAGTTGGTGTAGAGTTTGGCTTTAGGCTGTAGATGTAAAGTGAATCTCAGCCCTTTTTTTTCTTCAAGCAAGCCATGTTTTTACTATGTCGGCTACGTCTGCCTGTAATTTCCAGTGCATTAGACAAATGAAATATAAAGTTACTTCAAATTGCATAACTTGAAAGTTTGGAGGATGTGTGGAATATTTTCATCTGTAGGGATTTTTCTCTTTGCCTTATTTTGATGTGATATCAGGACTGTTATACCAGCATCAGACATAATGTGAAATGAAAGAAATAGCTGTAGGATTATTGCTGACCACACTCTTAAAAACTGTTTTCATTGAGTAAATGTATGTGAAGGCATTTTATTCATTTACTTAAAAAAGGTCTACCACATATGCTGTCCAATGTGACAGTGTTGAAGCAGAGTTTGCTTTATTGAAAACTATTTCACTTTTGATGAATGGATTATGCACATGATAGATGCATTTTTTAATATTGAAAAAGAAGAAATTCATTCTAGGTGTGAAGTCCCGTCCAAAATAATTCGTCAGCTTGCTGGATGAGGACTTTTTCATGCTGTATCAACATGTTGTTCTTCCTTGAATATCAAAATCCTGACCTACCACAAGTACTTGATGTCTCCGCCATGCTGTATCAACATGTTGTTCTTCCTTGAATATCAAAATCTTGACCTACCACAAGTACTTGATGTCTCCGCCATGCTGTATCAACATGTTGTTCTTCCTTGAATATCAAAATCTTGACCTACCACAAGTACTTGATGTCTCCGCCATGCTGTATCAACATGTTGTTCTTCCTTGAATATCAAAATCTTGACCTACCACAAGTACTTGATGTCTCCGCCATGCTGTATCAACATGTTGTTCTTCCTTGAATATCAAAATCTTGACCTACCACAAGTGCTTGATGTCTCCGCCATGCTGTATCAACATGTTGTTCTTCCTTGAATATCAAAATCTTGACCTGTACCACAAGTGCTTGATGTCTCCGCCATTTTGCAGGCAAAGTTGCCCGCAGCCCAGACGACAACGACCGCACAGAGCTGCTTCGAGAGGTGGAGGCCCTGGACTACACTGAGGAGAGGGCCCGAGATCTCTACTCCGACCAGCCTGACCCTCAACGAGGTGGCTACCAGGCCCGCCCCTCCGCCCGATACAACCCCCGACCCCCTCCCCCTCGCCACCCCCCTCGTGGCATTTTTGATGATGTCTGAGCCCTGGACGTGGCTGGTCTGAGCCCTAAAGCACTCCAGTCCTTCTCTACATTCCAGCCAATCAGCATGCAGCTCTTGTTGGGCTGAGGTGTCACAGAAATGTCCAGGGAGGAAGTGGAGGTGGTGTGTCAGCTGTGTGTTCTACCCAGGTCACAGCGTGTCAGATGGAAGTGTGCTGGTATCACAGCAACCATCCTTCTCAACAGCTCTACCCCCCCCACCCCCCTCCCCCCTCCCCATTTGACCCTCTTCCTCTGTCTATCCACCCTTCACTCCATCTCATGACCTCATCCACCTACCTCCACTATGCTACACTAATACAAGCCAGACAGGAGGTGCACATGCACCCCATCACTCCACACATACCCCCCTATTCCCCAATCTCCATTTTCCACCCCCAACCCCCTCCCACCCCTTACCCACCATGCCCCGTTTACTTCCCCTCTTGCTCCTTACTTGAACCCAACTATCCACATACCAACTTGCCTCTATCATGTGCACATCCACCCCACCACTCCACACATGTTTTACCCATCCAACCTCTCCCAACCTGATTAGACCCCCCCCCTCCCCCCCTTCACCCCCCCCCCCCACCCCCCGCCCCCACCCCCACCCCCTTTCTTCACCCACCCACCCATCCTAGGTTGTCATACTTATGCCAATACCCACTGCACCCACCTCTTTGTGCAGACTGCATTTCATCACTCCACGCTAGCATGCTTTTTTGCTGCTTGTATTTATTCTCTTCCTGCGTGTGAATGACCAGCACTTGTGAAATGCTCGTCATGTACTTAACCATTTTGCATAACCTATCTGATTCTCACCAGAGTTTCTTTGTTGAATCTGTCAGGAACTGAGATCTTTGTTGAATTTACGAAAACATTCCTCTGCGTGTTGAATTATGCACTTTTCTTGTATTACATAAACATGTTGTTTGGGTTGTTGAAAAGAGATGCACAATATTTTAAGTCATTCTGTAATGAAATGTCAGTTTACTCTTGAACTGATGAGGAAGAAAAGTGAGTGTGGTATTGACTGTTGCATGTTACGCAGGATAAAAAGTTGTGATGTGTTATCAAAGTGGAACATCTGATGTGTTGCAGTAGATGTCTAATGTCAGTGCTCTAGATTGGTTGTTAGAGGCTATACTGGTAAATGTCAAAAGCCAGTACTCTAGAGCAGTGGTTAGATGCTGCACTTGTAGATGTCTAAAGTAAATGCTTTGGAGCAGTGTTTAGAGGCTACACTGGTAGATGTCTAATGTCGGTGCTCTAGAGCAGTGGTTAGATGCTAGACTGATAGATGTCTAATATCAGTGCTCTGGAGCAGTGGTTAGAGGGTACACTGGTAGATGTCTAAAGTAAATGCTCTAGAGCAGTGGTTAGATGCTAGACTGATAGATGTCTAATATCAGTGCTCTGGAGCAGTGGTTAGAGGGTACACTGGTAGATGTCTAAAGTCAGTGCTCTGGAGCAGTGGTTAGAGGCTACACTGGTAGATGTCTAATGTCGGTGCTCTGGAGCAGTGGCCAGAGGGTACACTTGTAGATATCTAAAGTCAGTGCTCTGGAGCAGTGGCCAGAGGGTACACTTGTAGATATCTAAAGTCAGTGCTCTAGAGCAGTAGTTAGATGCTACGTTGGTCTATATGTCTAATGTCATTGCTCTAGAGCAGGGGTCAGATGCTACACAGGTAGATGTCTAATTTCATTGCTCTAGAGCAGTGGTAAGAGCTCTTGTCCGCTGTGGATTGAGGTTAGCAGTTGTGGTGTCCAAAGCTGCGGCATGCTGGCGTTGCATTCTTGGGCAAGGTGCTTGATTCACCTTGCCTCCACCCACCCAGAAGTGAAGCTGGGTACCTGTGAGGGCACACCTTGGTGTGAATACTCCTTGTGTGCTGCTGTGAGCTAACATCAGGTCAGAATGCCCCGTGTGAGTGGAAATGGAGTTGGTACCTGTGAGGGCACACCTTGGTGTGAATACTCCTTGTGTGCTGCTGTGAGCTAACATCAGGTCAGAATGCCCCGTGTGAGTGGAAATGGAGTTGGTACTTGAAGGTGCGCATCATGGTTGTGATCAGGTGCCTCTGAAGGATGAATCAAGTGGCCCACTGACCAGGGGTTAAAGTGTAAAGTGGTTTGAGCCCAAGAAGTGAGGGATCAGGTGCCATATAAAACCAACACGTTGTACATGAAATCAGCTATCCATGTAGAGAAGAATCTGACCTGAGCTTGGAGACTGCTTTGTGATCTCATGACCTTTCGTTGCAAGTTGCGCATCTTGTGTAACGCAGGCCTTTGGCTGTTCTGAAACATTTTGCGTGTAGATGCGGATCTCGAGTTAGTGTGTGGCTGAGGAGCTTGTTGCTGCTTCAATATAAGGCTGTGTAGGTGTTGGCGTCCTTGAGAAACTTAAGGTACAGAGTTCTGTGATAAAGAAAGAGTTGTGTAGAGTTCAGGTATCAAGTATGTAGTCTTTTAGGGTGACATAGTTCACAAAGAGTACATGAATGGAAGCACATATACCAATGCATGCTCAAACAAATGCACATGCACACACATTTATGCACATACATGCATGCATGCACACATACACACACACACACATGACAGATGCACACCAGGGTACATAAAGAAGAGTGGGCTTGAGACTAATGCATAAGGCATGTAAAGACATGGTACACATTGGATTCCCCAAACTAAGACTCCAAGAGACTTGATGAAAAGGGCACGTCTAGAATGGTCTGACTACAGATTGTCTGGTTCTTGAAAGCCACACTGAGGCAACTCGTGCTGGGAGTGTTTGCTCCTCTTTTCCTCTCAGTGTCGTGGAGTTCATTGCAGTAGACGCTGGCCGCTATGAGGCAGTGACAGATGGTGCACAAGACATATCTTGAGGGAAGTACTTAGTTCAGCTTTTTTTAATTCAGTAGATTTCCCACTTGGTCAGTTGTTCTGCTTCGAGTCACACCATGGTTCTGTTTTGCTACAAGGCGGTGCACTGTTCTTGATGCGTGACTGGGTTATGCTCAGTTGTGCCAAATGTTAACTGTGTGACCTTCATAATCGTAGTTCACCTTTGCTTTGGAAGGATAAGGAAGAGAAGACATGGATGGTTATACAATTTGAGGAATTTTGCTCTATTGTCTGTAGACATGTTTATTTTGTTCCTTGTTTAAATCTCATTTGATTTATAGGGTTTTATAACACTATCATTTTCTTTTTAATATAAACTATTTTCACAAAGCACCTATGTTGTTGATTGATATAGTTTATGTTACAGGGATACAGAAAGAATTTGGTGAAAAGGGAACTGTGCAATACACCAAAATGTCGGTACTCAACTTTAGAATGAGAGTAGATTTAAAGCATGATATTTATAGACCATATTTAAGGAGTGGGGGGTATGTAATGTGTTGATGAATTTCTTTGTCATTCATTTCCTCTCACCTGCTTACCTGGGTGTGATGGGTGGGGTGTAAAATAATGGTTTGATCAGAGGAAGGGAAAATAGACTTCCTGAGAAAATGTGAGGATTGAATCAATATCCTGGGCATTAAATATCTTGGAGAAAATTACAGATAATTTTTTCTGCCAAACTCCAGTTTTTGATGCATTCCACAGGCTAATGGAGGTGTGTGTATTTTTTTCAGTCAAGAATCTTGGTGCTTTTAGAGTAGTTTTTATTTTGAGGGAGTAACCTTTGGAAATTAGTCCATTACATGCACATGCTGAATCCAGTGCAGTGCAACGCTTCCTTCTCAAAATAGATAAGAATCTCCCCTGCATCTATCAGGTGATTCCAGAAAATCTCATGTACTTACCCATAGAGGCTCCTTGATTGCCTAATTACTCAGTTTCAGCCATAAGCATGTTGATAATGCGCTCTCTTTTTTTGCACCTTTTACCAACTTTGCTTGCATATTCTTCTGTAAGAATGGTAGTAACATGAAGTGGGACATATATTTGAATGGTAGTAACGTGAAGTGGCCATTGTCATTGTCATCATGAGCATGGCTGTGAATCTTATTCTTCTTTTGAATTATGGAAGCAGAAGTGATCAAACTGTATGAATGGATTCAAGTCCAGTCCTAGCATAGATTGAAAAAAAGATTATATCCAATAACTTTGAATTGTTCTAAAATTTTTAGAATAATAATATGATGATTTAATTGGCCTCTGCAATTTTCTTAAAATTTGTGGTCTCACCATTTACTCACACTTGCATGTAATCTGTGGAGATGCACCACTGTTTTTGTCATCAGTGTTTTTCAGTGTGCAGTGATATTTGTTCCTACTTTGATTGTTTACACACCAGCTATCCCATGTCCTGCTTATCCAGAACAAACGAACAAACGGTTTATTGAAGAGGCCTCTGGCCTATTTCAAATGCTTGTCCAGAAGATACTGTGTGACATAAGATTTTTCTTCAAATGCTCGTTAAAGGAAAGGTATAAACTAAGAGGAAGAATGGGATGGGTGGGTAGGGGAATTTGTAATGTTGGGTTATTCAGTTTAAATAATTGGAACCCTTTCGAAATCATATGACCTTTAGTCTTTGACTGGATTGTGGCGTATATCTGGCAGAATTTTTCTCCGCAGTGACTTTCACCCCCAACTCAACTGTGATTGCAGGTTTTTTTCTTGTTCTTTTTCTTTTCTGTGGTTGGCGCCCCACCTGTGGTGACATTAGCTTTGTTGCCTGGCGTGTCAAAGGCTTTCATTGTCAAAGGCTTGCCTTGTCAAAGGCTTTCATTGTCAAAGGCTTGCCTTGTCAAAGGCTTTCATTGTCAAAGGTTTGCCTTGTCAAAGGCTTTCCTTGTTAAAGGCTCTCCTTCACACTCATGGCGCTGTGTCCTATAGAATGGATTTACTCACTTTTGCACAGTTCTTCTCTCTTGTGTGATTGTTCTTGCACTGTTTTCCCTTCCTAGTGATTCAGCCTCTAATAGTGAAGCCTATACATTTTTTTTAATGGATGTTATGCTTGAATATAAATGAAATGTGAAACATAAATTGCCCATGTGCTTTTTGAAGTAGACCTAGCTTTTTTTTGGCGTGTACCTTTTTCCTTAAATAAACTGAAAGAGGCGTGACTTTTCATAATAACCTATCATTTCCTCCACAATGTGCAATTCTTATGTGGATGAGGCTGGAAGTGGAAGTTGTGTTTGTGCAATGCTGTGTGGAACTCAGATATATTGAAAAATTACATTGGCAATCTCATTGCTTCAGCAGATCTGCCATGAGAGATTCTTGCCCTTCTTGAAACTGCCAGGTTTTGGCTCCAGTTTTCACCGTTCCATGAGGGAGAGCTGTTCCTTGTGTCTTGTGGATCTACTTGTCGGTTGTTGTGCTTCTCTGCACTGTTGAGGGGTTGCCTTCCCTTGTTGACCTTGTCCTATCGTTTAGGGTTGATAGTTGCAGTTGACTTCAGCCTCAGTGAGTGGACTGATGTGATGTTACAAGGAGAGGTCCAATAGGAATGGTGAAATGTTGGAATAGATGTTCTTCTCTTGTTACTTGCCTTGGCTCAAATTGTTCATGACACATGCAGTTGCATCTTTCACAAACTTTCATTTCTTTATGGGAAAGACCATTGAATCTGGATGCTGTGCATGTGTTCAAAGAGCCAATAGAAACAGTCAATAGGAAATAGGCCATCAGCCAATGGGAAGTTTTCTACACATATGCTTTGTAAATGCCCAGATTGGAAAGTCCTACCCAGTCTGTTTTCCCATCCTCCCCCGTGTTTCACACTCTCACCGTCTCACACACACACACACACACTCTCTCTCTCTCTCTCAAACACACACAGCCAAATACACACGCACACACTCTCTCTCTCTCCCTCACACACAGACATGCACTCTGTCTCTCACACACACACACACACTCTCTCTCTCAAACACACACAGCCAAACACACACACACTCTCTCTCTGTCCCTCACACACAGACATGCACTCTGTCTCCCTCACACACACACTCTCTCACTGTTCCTTGCCTTCTCTTTATTCTCATCTTCTGTTTCTGTCTGTCTCTATCAATACTTTTCTTTGGGTTTAGTGCAATGTAGTGCATCTGTGATTGGGAATAATTGCGACACTCATTCCTTTGTTGTTCTCTGCCCAGCATTCCTGCCTTTCAGTTGGCCTCCCACTTGCAAGTGGAAACTTACATCGATGACTTTGTAATCAGTGTTCATATGCTTTGCCTTGGCAGTTGAAGTTGTTGCCAGGTGAACTTAAATTTTGGTTGTGTTGTTGACTTTGCTTGGGGTTTTGTATTTGTCTATATAATTTGTTATGACATTATGGAGAATTACATTTATTTATTGGGACCAACATATATTTTAATTAACTGCTGAATATACACTTTTCAGTACAGTTAATTCAGTGCCACTTTAGTTGCTCATGGCAGCAGAGGTTTATGGATATGCGTTAATCATACAAAGTCACTAACTCAAAGGTTGATGTGCTTTTTAATATAATATGCAAGGAATGTAGCATATCTGTTTGCATACTAACAGTTCCTAGTAATATGCATGTGGTAGTAAGTAGTAAGGAATCGACAACCGATAACATTCATGTAACTGGGTGTGAGTACTTCATAGATCCATATTGGCTTATACTGAAGTTTTACTCATCAATATCAGTGGTGTCGTCAGCTGTGTGGTTCATGTGTAAGGTACATTTTGTTTGTTGTCTTCATGTTGTGGTTATGTCATAGGAGTGAACCATAGCTCGCAGCAATGTATTGGGCAATAAGTGACAAATGTGATGTTTATTTCTCGTCCATTCAGTCATCTTTTGCCAAATAGAGAAAAGGACAGTAAGTAATAGTGAGAAAAAACTTCCGGCCAACTAGTAGGATACAGAGGGAATCAAAACCTCTATGAGAGGTCGCTCACTGCATATCCTGCATTTGGGTTTGGATGGGACATGTCAATGAAGATGTAGTGGATCACAGCCCATCCCCCCATTTGTCATTTCCTGTCTTTATGCATTCTTTGTTGTACCTGGTTGTGCTTCAAATAAGAATTTGAGGAGATTACTCAGTGTTGGTTCCTTCTCTTGAAGCATGTATGAGAAGTTTGTGTGAGAAAGTTATGGGAATGTGTGCAAGCAATGGTCTTGTGATCTCCTTCAATTTTCACCCACAATGTGAACTGTGATGAATTTCAAGTAAGGGAATGAGTGACCTTTCCAAAGCAAGGGCAGGTGCATAAAAGGTCTTCGTTTGTGAAGAAGTGGATAGAATACAACCGTGATGGCCCGATGCAAAACTTGGCGCCTACACCAGAGTATTGCACCTGGCATAGGATCCTAATGAAGCGGTCAGATGCTTTGGTGTTGAACACAGAAAAAGTCGATTTGGCCATACTGTTCCTGCCAAATCATATTGGCAAGCTGCAGGGATAAGGAATGAATGTCTTGCAGGTGTATGACTACAAAATCATGAGTAATTGAGATTTAAGTCAAGTCAAGACGTCAAGTTATTTGTTGTTCTAGGGAGATAAAGAGGGTCTGTTTTGTAGGGATTGTGTGTGAGTATGAGTGTGTGTATTGCTTTGCTGTTCAGAAGATTTGTTCAGTTTAATCATAGAAATATATTCATTTAGAAGATATCATAATTGTCATATGCCTAAATCTTTAAATTTAGAGAGAAACAAATACAGGCAAGTGCACCAATCCCTACTTGAATATTAAAACCAGAATGCAAAGGCTGTGATTATTTATTTTCTTGAACAAAAGCATCTCAGTCACGTCAACACTGTTAGTGAACTCGGGGTTACCAAACCGTCCCAGGATATACAAACAGGTCATTTCAAATAACCATAAAAATGTAACTCTCCCTAGACTTGCCCATAATTTATGATTTATTTGTTGTGTTAGGGTTGTACCAAATTGTGAACATAATAGGAGACTATAAAAATACATCCAATAATATTTCAGTCATACATAACATGGGACGAGAAAAAAAGGAAACGTATAGTAATGCAAAAGTAAGAAAAAAGTATCAGCAAATAAACACTCAATGACAAATTATAGTTTGTAAGCAGTAAAGCTAAGGTCAGGTAATTCAATTCTTAACTAAATTTGCAAAAGAACTCAACGAGGAATACATGTAGTAAATATTTAGCTTCAATGGGTACACTCATCCTGGCAAATTTGCATGGACGAAATTTTGCTTCAAGCATGTGTGCATAGCTATACTAACAAATATTTAAAGACATAAAAACATTTATCAAACACTCAGGTGAAAATTGACCGAACAATATTTGGTTACGCACCAGGAAGACTCAAGAAAAATCAAGATTTTATCCAAGTGAGAAAAGAATGAGGAGAAAAGTAGGATGCAACCACTGTCCTTGAATTTCAAAGGGCTGGCAAAATCCTTCTTTCCAACAAATACCAAAAAATATGGGACGTGAAAGTTAAACTTTCCATTTTTGATTTGACACCGATTGTCTGCTTGCCTCTTCTCTCAGAGTAACCCTGATCTTAGTAGCTACAGGGATTGACATTATTACAATAAGTGTTCATAACACTGCAAAATGAGGTGCAAAAGTCAGCTGAGCATTCTTGAGAACTGGCAAGATATTCAAAATTTGCTTTGCAGACACATATATGTAATAAGACAGTCATCCATTCTATTTTACCATAACTTTCAATGCCTCACTTGAACTATTTTTGCATCAGTACAAGACTTTACTAAGCAAACAAGTTGACTGAGAAACTGAACAATGAGGTAGCGAACACCAACTTACTCCATAAAGTATCTCAAACCCATATTCACTCAACCGATAGAGTTTTACTGCAACTAAACCGACAGGTGACCCTGCAGCAAAAAGGAAATGGTGCTGCAATCCTGACTTATCAACTTCTGGGCACACAGTTAGACTGACCGGTAGATGAGAAGCCTCTCTACTTGAGAGGCCATTGGGAGGTAATGGTAAGCTTACCTGCTGCAGTAGGCATGCTCTGCAACCAGACACTTCATTTGCAGGCTGATATCAAGCTCTCTGGCATTCCTTACACAGAGCAAAAACCCTGCTGGGGAGAGAGACAGAGAAAAGTTTAGCATCTCATTTAGGGATAGAACTCGTGACCTCCCGGCGAATGTCCACGTGCCCTAGCCACTGGTGGATGGGACTTTGTGGTAGACGACAACCTCTTTTCTGAGGGAGGCAGTTTTTACATGGCAAAAGTGCACCAGGGTACTGGCTTGATATAACGCCACACGTTCTAATTATGCTTTGCATCACCTGCAGTTTTTTCTTTGCCAAGTTGACCTGAAGCACGCTGAAAGGCTATGAATGAGTCAGACCTATGAACAATCATTAACAACATGAAGCAAGCTACCTATGGCATATTGTGGTTGTTCAATAAAATAAATCACCAGAAATATATAAACTCAATGTTTTGGGAGAAGGTAAATTACTCTTAGAGACTTCATAAAAAAATGTACTCTCTACAAATCAAATGTAACAACAATTCATGAAACTACAACACTACTCCTCATAATTTCAAAGCATCAAGCGCAGCGAGACAAGTACACCTGCTCAGCACCAAATTCTCAGGTTTCACCAGCAACAACAACAACCACAATTAGCTAAGTCTTTCCACAAACCAGGAACAATCAGGTGGATGGACTTCATTCCTTATCAATCAACAAAGACTGCCAACAACAAATATGCCCATAAAAGCAAAACTATGATATTGCAAACTGGCCAAATCTCTGTCAAAATACACCCTCTATCAATTGACAATGACAGACAGCATCAAGAGAGCTCAAGACTAGAATCACCTTGCATATGAATCAAATGGGAGGAAAAACTTTCTAGCAGTAAAGACACCACATCTGAAATCCCTCCGCAGTCGATCATCAAGTCACTATGGCTGTAATGGCCTCAAAATCCAATCTAAGAAAACAGGAGCAGACAGACTGCAGAAAGCTGCACAACAGCAGACAACACCCCACCCTAAAAAAAAAACAACTAACAAATAACAAAAGTCATCAGTCTAGAGGAGACGTGAGATGGGGGAACTCAAACATCTCAACAGTGTACTCCAGCTCTGGAAGTGGCAGGTGGCTGGGGAAGTGAGATCTCCAAGGTTCCTGAAGGCTTTGCTCCCACGCCCAATGGGAAAAGGGAGACGGGAGGCTCTAGTGTGCTCCACTGGTGCACTCCAGTTCCGACAGGACTTCCAACACACAGGCCACACTCCAGGCTTGGGCGGCACAGCTGTCTCGGCAGAACTGCAATACACATACAGAGGTAACAGTGTCAAACAGCTGTCTCGCCAGAACTGTAACGCACATACAGTGGTAACAGCGTCATACAGCTGTCTCGGCAGAACTGTAACACACATACAGAGGTAACAGTGTCAAACAGCTGTCTCGCCAGAACTGTAACGCACATACAGTGGTAACAGTGTCATACAGCTGTCTCGGCAGAACTGTAACACACATACAGTGGTAACAGTGTCATGCAGCTGTCTCGGCAGAACTGTAACGCACATACAGTGGTAACAGCGTCATACAGCTGTCTCGGCAGAACTGTAACGCACATACAGTGGTAACAGTGTCATACAGCTGTCTCGGCAGAACTGTAACACACATACAGTGGTAACAGTGTCATAAGCTGTCTCGGCAGAACTGTAACACACATACAGTGGTAACAGTGTCATACAGCTGTCTCGGCAGAACTGTAACACACATACAGTGGTAACAGTGTCATAAGCTGTCTCGGCAGAACTGTAACACACATACAGTGGTAACAGTGTCATACAGCTGTCTCGGCAGAACTGTAACACACATACAATGATAACAGGGTCAAGCAAGCACAGTTTTGCTCAACCAATTACAAGTGGTAATTCAGTCCTCTAAACATTTGCATGTATGGTGATGACATTGCAAAACACACAAACACATGCACACCCACACGCACACACGGGCATGCACACACACACACAGATTTATACCAATATCATCTGTCACTGCTATGCTAAGCTCGATTGAGATAATTTTGTGTAATCTGAGATTTTAGGATAACTTTTCTTACAGTCTGCTATGTTTATGTGAGTGCATGCGTGTACACAAACACCCACATTTGCACTGATTGCAGGTGCTACAAAACTGAGACATTGCTTTTGCCTGTTGCAGAAAAATAAGTCCCCATTACAACTCCAACCAAATAGTTCATGATTGTTTATAAACCTTCAGGTACTTCCCAATTTGACAAGAAAATCAGCCATGCTCTATTCCAGTCTGAATAATGACACAAACCAAGCACATTCACAGCTCCATTGAAATGAGTAATACATACAGCTCCATTGAAATGAGTAATACATACAGCTCCATTGAAATGAGTAATACATACTGATCCATTGGAATGAGTAATACATACAGCTCCATTGAAATGAGTAATACATACAGCTCCATTGAAATGAGTAATACATACAGCTCCATTGAAATGAGTAATACATACTGATCCATTGGAATGAGTAATACATACAGCTCCATTGAAATGAGTAATACATACAGCTCCATTGAAATGAGTAATACATACAGCTCCATTGAAATGAGTAATACATACTGATCCATTGAAATGAGTAATACATACAGCTCCATTGAAATGAGTAATACATACTGATCCATTGAAATGAGTAATACATACTGATCCATTGAAATGAGTAATACATACTGATCCATTGGAATTGGTCAGCTCAGGCAGAGACATCCAATCAGAAGACGTGATTTCCTCGTGGTGTTTCGTCAGCCTGGACTCCACAAAGTTGATGGTCTCGCGCTGCTCTTGCAGCTGGCTGGAAATCTTCTTGGCAAAGATGAGCTTTGCCCTCAAGAAGTATCCGATGGGCCACACCCATTCCTAAGAAACAGCAAGTAACACAGATCAAGGAGTGAGCACAATGGGAAGATACTAAAAATCTCATATTAAACTAAATTGTATTGTGGGAGTTGTTCAGTCACTCTACATGATGCTATTTTTAAAAAAAGTGGCTTTCTGTGAATTGAGTGTAACACGAATTCATGAAACTAAAATACAGCTACTCATAATTTACGAGAAAAAAATGTTGAAAGCTTGGTATTCCATTGCTTTCAAAACATACAGTTTAGCTCACTTTGAGAAACCCCATTTCAAGTGTGTTCAGCTCACTAGCTTGGCATAAAGTAGATAAAAGTTGATCTAACTCATTGAAGTCTTCGTAGGTCATGTTTAATTAACACAACTGTGCAAAATGACTTTCCAAAACACTGATCACAGAGAGGAGCTGCACTGAACGTCATCAAACAGATCAAACTTGCTCTGCTCTTGGATGCAGGCGGCAAGATAAACCATAGACAAAGTTACAAGCCAGGTTTCACATGTTCGCCTTCAGAGTGGTCAACTACATTCATTTGAATGGATGGAGTGCATTTTGTCTTTTCTGCAAGCATTACAGCAAATATGTGATCATGCTGAAGAAACAAACATAATGTCACCTGAACACTTTTTGAGAAAATGCTCAGAAAAGTCATCAGCAAACTGTGTTACATAATTGCTTTCCTGAACTTGACATAACTGTAAAAATTGAGGATTTTCTCTACAAGCATGCCATTGTCTCTTGAACAAGCACAAATGAATAAATCATTATTGTGGAGTTGAAATTTGTAGTCATTTTCCCAACTTCAGCCTCCTTTCCTTGTGCACAGTCACATGTACAAGGCAGCAGTTAGGCTGACCTCATGGACAGTCACATGTACAAGGCAGCAGTTAGGCTGATCTCATGGACAGTCACATGTACAAGGCAGCAGTTAGGCTGACCTCATGCACAGTCACATGTACATGGCAGCAGTTAGGCTGATCTCATGCACAGTCACATGTACAAGGCAGCAGTTAGGCTGATCTCATGGACAGTCACATGTACAAGGCAGCAGTTAGGCTGACCTCATGAACAGTCACATGTACATGGCAGCAGTTAGGCTGACCTCATGCACAGTCACATGTACAAGGCAGCAGTTAGGCTGACCTCATGCACAGTCACATGTACAAGGCAGCAGTTAGGCTGATCTCATGGACAGTCACATGTACAAGGCAGCAGTTAGGCTGACCTCATGAACAGTCACATGTACATGGCAGCAGTTAGGCTGATCTCATGCACAGTCACATGTACATGGCAGCAGTTAGGCTGACCTCATGGACAGTCACATGTACAAGGCAGCAGTTAGGCTGATCTCATGCACAGTCACATGTACAAGGCAGCAGTTAGGCTGATCTCATGGACAGTCACATGTACAAGGCAGCAGTTAGGCTGACCTCATGAACAGTCACATGTACACGGCAGCAGTTAGGCTGACCTCATGAACACGGGAAGACTAGCAAAGCCCCATTCCATTCTACACATACAGATGCAACACCTCTACCACCACCACCTTGGGACATGTCCACAGTTAGCAAAGAGCAGGCTGAAGGAAGGCAGTGCACTGCATCTTCTATCAGGCATCGAAGACCCCACACACAAAAAAAAGCAAAACCCATTACGATTCTATGGGGAAGTCAGAGTTCTTGCAGAGAAAGTCAGAACTCTGAGAGAACTTAGCACTTACAGGTCCCTGATGGTAGTTGAAGCCGTGAGCCACGGTGGCGTCTGTGGAGTCGTTGGCGTTGTCGTAGTCACCTTTGTAGTTGTAGTCACTGCAACACAGCAAATGCAGGCACTGATGGATGCAAGGGTTCATGGATGGATGGGTAAGTGGATGATCGGATGCATTGACGGGTGGATGGATGGATGAATAGATGGATGGATGCAGGAAAGGGTGGTTGGTTGGATGCATTGATGGGTGGACTGGTGGATGCAAGGGTTCATGGATGGATGGGTAAGTGGATGGTCGGATGCATTGATGGATGGATGGATGGATGGATGGATGCAGGAAAGGGTGGATGGATGGTTGGATGCATTGATGAGTGGACTGATGGATGCAAGGGTTCATGGATGAATGGTTAAGTGGATGGTCGGATGCACTGATGGGTGGATGGATGGGTGGATGGATGCATTGATGGGTGGATGGATGGGTGGATGGATGCATTGATGGGTGGATGCATTGATGGGTGGATGGATGGATGGATGGATGGATGAGTTTGTGGATAGATGGATGAGTAAGGGGGATGGATGGATGAGTGGGGGGAATGGATGGATGGGTGGGGGGAATGGATGGATGGGTGGGGGGGATGGATGGATGGGTGGGGGGGGATGGATGGATGGGTGGGGGGATGGATGGATGGGTGGGGGGGATGGATGGATGGGTGGGGGGGATGGATGGATGGATGGGTGGGATGGATGGATGGGTGGGGGGATGGATGGATGGGTGGGGGGGATGGATGGGTGGGGGGGATGGATGGATGGGTGGGGGGATGGATGGATGGGTGGGGGGAATGGATGGATGGGTGGGGGGATGGATGGATGGGTGGGGGAATGGATGGATGGATGGGGGGATGGGTGGATGGGTGGGGGGAATGGAAGGTTGGATAGAAAGATGGACCCAAGGATGAATGGATAGGTGGATGAATGGATGGATGGATGGATGGATGAAACAGGAAAATTAATAGATGGGATGGGTAGACTGAATGAATGGATGGGTAGGATGGATGGATGAATGGATGGATGGATGGATAGATGGATGGATGAAACTTTACAGCCCCTTAGCATTTGTAGGCAATGCGAGAACACTGACAACCAAAATCACAGATTGGAAATAAAGTCAAGATTAGCACCACCTTCTGTCATTCTCCTTTCAAGCAAGCCCATAGGGAGAGATGCAGAGGACCTTCTCTAACC
>JAWQFJ010026067.1:20000-22500 GCA_034096865.1 Theodoxus fluviatilis | reverse complement strand
AGCAAAGCAGGCGTAAGCATGACTAAATTACAACAGGCCTTCACGACCTTACAGTTATGCAGCTAAAGAGGCTATCGTCCACTACAAATTCACCACAGCTGACCAGAGTAAGAACAAGCCTTGATTTCCTCATCATTCACCTTTGACAAATCATACAGAAAGACACAGAGGGTCAACTCTGGGCAGAGCAAAGGTAAATCACATGCGAGTGACACCTGACCAACCGTTGGCTGTGGGGATGGCGACGCCCTGGAAGGGGTAGTGACCTTTGTCCTTCATGGCCGCCAGCCAGGTCACCGTGGACTTGCACAACCCCACTATCTCCACTGCAGACCCATCCCTGGAAACAAGCAATGAATGGATGAATGAATGAAGTTTTTGGGCCATCAGCTTTTGTAGGCTATGAATGGATGAATGAATGAAGTTTTTGGGCTATCAGCTTTTGTAGGCTATGAATGGATGAATGAATGAAGTTTTTGGGCTATCAGCTTTTGTAGGCTATGAATGGATGAATGAATGAAGTTTTTGGGCTATCAGCATTTCAAGGCTATGAATGGATGAATGAATGAAGTTTTTGGGCTATCAGCTTTTGTAGGCTATGAATGGATGAATGAATGAAGTTTTTGGGCCATCAGCCTTTGAAGGCTATGAATGGATGAATAAATGAAGTTTTTGGGCCATCAGCCTTTGAAGGCTATGAATGGATGAATGAATGAAGTTTTTGGGCCATCAGCCTTTGTAGGCTATGAATGGATGAATGAATGAAGTTTTTGGGCCATCAGCCTTTGAAGGCTATGAATGGATGAATGAATGAAGTTTTTGGGCCATCAGCCTTTGAAGGCTATGAATGGATGAATGAATGAAGTTTTTGGGCTATCAGCCTTTGCAGGCTATGAGGCCACTGATCACGAAAATCACTGGAGCTTGTTGGGGTCAAATCAAGTCTAGATTTCCCTAGTTATTTATCCCCTCTTGAGGATGGAGCGACAGCATTGTTGTACTTCAAGAGTGCAGGGGTGTTGGAGCATGCGCAGTACCAGTTCTGCACCTGGTAATTTCCAGACTAAGGGAGTTAAGAGACGGTCACAGGATGACCTAGTAGGCACCGACCCTCATAAATGGCTTGGCTCTACTGCAAAGTTCTTTTCTTAATCATGCAGGGAGATGCAGTGAGTCTATTCTTCCCCATAATCCAGTCTTTGGAAACAAGCAATGTAGTCTATCTGGACCTCATGTACAGGAAGGAAGGTGATGGAGGAAGGATGTGTGTGTGTGTGTGTGTGTGTGTGTGAGTGTGTGTGTGTGAGTGTGTGTGTGTGTGTGTGTGTATGTGTGTGTGTGTGGGGGGGGAGCCCAAAAATGTTTTTGTTGAGGATGGTGTCATGCGGATCGCTATTGATGTCATACACTAAACACAAGAAATGTGTCTCCAGTCCACAGTGGACTTCCGTCTTCCGAAAAACCCGACACCTATGAAATACAAGATCAGGTCGTACCGAGGAGTTGCGGGTCTTCCCTTGTTGCCGGCCTTCTCGGAGCTTCCCATCTTGTCCATCCAGGTGCCGCAGTTGTGTTGGTTGCCTCCAAACACAAAGCCAGTCTTCCAATTCACCCCGATCTCCACGTTGAAGCCTGCACAACACAGACAGTAGTGATGAATGAAAATCTCCAAGCCCTGGTGAAATCAAAGTAATCAAGTAAAGCAAATTTAAATCAACGGTTATATTCTGAATTCCTCACTTTTTAATTAAGAGTCAAGGCAGTGAATTCATAGACTCTCCAGAAAAAACAGTACACAGAAATTGTTAGCACATTTCTTTCCTTAAGGTCAAGAATGCAAAAGTATTTGATAAATCACCATAAGGTCATATATTACTGGCTTAAGAATAAAATAAAATTCCCTCTAGTAAAAAAAAAAAAATAAGGAAAAAAGTACAGAATAAGGGAGGGAATATGGGGGGTATAATAAGAAACAAAACTGCTTTCTGAATTACATTCAATAAATGGAAATGTTTAGTAACCATTCTCCTGTACACAGCAGCAGGAACAAGAGTTTTTCTGATCAAGGGAGAGGGTGAGGAAGAAGATGGCTGAAAAATAAAAGATGAGATAATGAAGTGAGATGGAAGAGATCGAGACAAAATGAACAGACATTTGTTGATCACCTGCATCAGTCATGTGGGCGTCAATCTGGGTGCCGGCATTGCGTTCCCTGAACTTGAGTCCCGCGGCATGTGTCTGCAGTGCCTCCTGCATGATGTTGTGCAGCACCTGGTTCTGTTGACAACAAGACAGTAGTCCTCAGTCATCCGCACCACAGCGGCTGACTGACATTCCAGCATCACAAGAACCTGTTATCTGTTGTGGGCACCAAAAATGGTCATCCTTCCTTCTTACAAATTTGCAGTACACTTCCAGAACCCCCTAAAGCTCCCAGTGTTGATCAAATTGTCTGTCTATGGTCTGTTTGGTTGGACGTTCTGGTTGGACGTTCTGGTTG
>JAWQFJ010026067.1:0-15000 GCA_034096865.1 Theodoxus fluviatilis | reverse complement strand
GGCAGAGCCACCCACTTGGACATGAGATGGATGGTGCGGTCCCTGATGACCACGTAGGCGCCAGTGATGATGGCATCGAAGTAACTCGGCACCAGGTAGCGGGGGATGCACTTGAGGTGGCTGAACACTGCACGGAACCATTTCCCCAGCTACAGGTAGAGACAGACATGTGTCAGCAAGGTTCCACGATCTGTCTTGGAGCATGTTTACCAATTATTACATAGTGTGGGATACAATTACCATGGATTGTGTCATTATCCCGTTGTCACGCATTGCATGAGAAATATTGATTTAAAAAATCACATTGCTTTGAAAATGAGTTGGTCACATGGATTATGCATTTATGGAAACTTAGACTCTCAAGAGAATTCAGAGGGGATAAAGTGGCAATTATATGCCTTGGTCACTATGCACTGACAGGTATTACGCAACTTGACTATTCCAGTATCTAAACATGCATTTATGGGTTTTTGTGTGTAATATCTGACAAAACAAGAATCATAAACATTTGCATTTACACCAGAAGCCAATGTCCTGACAATATTCAAAGCTGCAGAAATGTTGCAGGCTCAAAGTTGTTGCACAGCTCAACTGTGATAAGGCCACACTCACACACAATAGGGGTTCAAAGTTGTTGCACAGCTCAACTGTGATAAGGCCACACTCACACACAATAGGGGTTAAGGTAACATGGCAACAACAGCATGGGTCAGAAGGTAGGCCAGAATTTTTTAAAAATAATCTGAATTTTAAAAAATTGTTTGGGGAAGCCAGATTGACACTGGGCATATTTGTGTGTATGTGTGTATTAAGAAATGTCACATACACAGATTCATCTAAACATAAATAAACATTTCTATTTTGCTGAAAACACTTTTTTTACTTTGTGTTCCTAAGGAAGATGGAACAGTACATTTTTTTTCCCCATCATGATTGAAAAAAGAAAAAGGGGATCCCTTGCACTGATGGGCCACACTAGTGGACTCATCCAAGGAAAGGGGTGCAGACCCCGCTCCGCTGGCAGGCCACGGCATCTGATTGGCTGCGTTTTTGCATAGGTGTTTATGCTGAAACAGAGTCGAATCGCCTTGACGACTGCGGCAAATATGATACTTATCATAATCCAATTCAGCTGAAAGCACATTATGTACACCAGTTTGTCAATTATTCACACTTTTTGTCGTTCTGTGGGTGGAATAACCGTCCAAGATTGCGTATATGAGCTAGCAAGCACGTAATAATTTGGCTGTCATTCTGTGTGGGAGACACTGCAAATTAAACGACCAACATCGCATCCCTTTCCTTGGACTAGTCCACTAGTGTGGCCCATCAGTGGAAGGGATTCCCAAAAATGTAGGGCTGGCAGAGAAAAATAGGGTCGGCTGAGTTACTGTAACCACAACTGTTGAGGGAGAGCCTGAGGAGTAATACAGAGGCACTGCCATGGATCTCAAACCGGTTTCTTTTCTTTCAGTCAGAAACAAGACATTGAGAAATGTTGGGGGAAACAATGTGGAGGGGAAGGGTAGGGAACATGGGAAAGGAACGGAGTGGCTGGGAAGGGGAAGACAGGGCATGGGGAAGGTCTGAGGGGTGGGTGGGTGGTCAGTTGAGAGGGGGGAGAGGGTGGGGTGTGGGGGAGGGGAGGGGTTGGGGTGTGGGGGAGGGGGGAGGGGTGGGTGGGTGGTCAGTTGAGAGGGGGGAGAGGGTGGGGTGTGGGGGAGGGGTGTGGGGGAGGGGTGTGGGGGAAGAAAGCAGAGAGGAGAGGTTGCATGGCAGAAAGAAAGGGATAAAGGTGGTTGGGAAAAAGGAGTTGAGGGTCAGGAGGTGAGAAAACGGGGAGGAGGCATTATGGGAGGAGGTGGGGGTGGATGGATGGATCGATAGATGAAGCTCTGTGGCCCAACAACCTTTGAGGGCTATGTAAGGCTATTGATCATGATAATTCATTAGAGCTGGTTAAAATACATATAGAGACCCGATTTTCCTAATTAGATGCCTCTCACCAACAGCCTAGGGAGACGTGGTGGGTCTATTCTTACGCCCAACCCACAGGGGGAAGGCGGGGATGGGAATGGGTGGATGGGGATGGGAATGGGTGGATGGGGAAAGAAGCACAGCAGAACAGCAGATGAGGGAAACAGGGACATGACATAGGAGGAGGTGGAGGATTCCACAGCTGCCATCTTGCCTGGTGGGTGTCGGAGTGGACCAGGAGGCGGTGGGAGATGTAGTCCATCAGCCAGTTGCCATTTCGAAGGTTGTCGCAGATGGGATGACCCAGATCATTGGAGGCTCGGATCTTGGACAGTACAGTCATGATTCCTGCAAGACAACACACACATACACATATGCAGTAAGACAAGTTTGAGAAACTGACTACAAAAAATTACTTTTCAAAGTCATTATTCCAGGTTACAGCAATAAAGCTTATATATCTGCATATGCCTTATATTTCAGTGGAAATTTGTTTGTTTGTTTTTGGTCAATTTAAATTGAAATGGTTGGATTTAATATCCAGTTACCGTAAAAGTTGGCCTATAAGCCGCTACTTTTTTTTCATGAACGGACCCCTGCGGCTTATCAGCCGGTGCGGCTAATGTATGACTTTTTTCTGCATCGCCAGAGTCAGCGATGTGTTTTTGGGTTTGACCTAGTTTCCGGCAGTGTGATCGTCAGTGTGGGATCGTCAGTGTTGGCCTATAATCATTCTTGAATCACTCACTCACTTGAATTCGCTCACTCACCTTCCTTTTGGAAGTTTGACGCATGACAACAACTCACACAGCACACTGATAGATCAGATCGCATTTCGATAACAGAGAAGCAACACGTAGATCTACACTGCCAAAAAAACAACCATGCCGAAAACACGGAGACAAGCCTACGATGCTGCATTCAAGTTAGCTGCCATAGACTTAGCTGTGGAGAAAGGCAATCGGGCTGCAGCTCAACCTTTTGATTGTATGCGTTTCGGTAGTATCACCGTTTCTTCAGAGAAGATTAATTTGTGCAGCTGAACTGCTATCTAACTTTTCCCTGTATAGTCTGGTCTCAATGAGATGTTTTTGTCTGCATACTTTCTCCATGACACTGCGTGGTAGCAGCCCATTTACCGGTATTCAACTGTACAGTCTTAACTGATAATGAAGAAATATTTGCCGGTATTTTAACACGATTTTAGTTTAATGTACATATGTATATGCTGACAAATTTTGTGAAATAAAAGATGACAATTGAAAATCCTTTCTGTTTTGATGTTTCTGTTCGCTTTTGATGCTTTTCTCAGTGGTTTGCGGCGACTTTGTTTTGCCTTAGACATGTTCGGTTTTCATGCGGCTTGTATGCCAGTGCGGCTAATATATGGATTTGTCTGTATTTTTCTTTAAAAACGGGGGGTGCGGCTTATAACCAGGTGCGCCTTGTAGGCCAACTTTTACGGTAAAAACAATGACAGATATGACATCTGCTTTGCATCTGTCCTCAAAAAGAAGATGTTATCAGCACGTCACATCTGGCTGTACAGGGGTAGGTAGTGTGTATGAGGGAAAGCACAACGAGGGCAATCACTATGCAGTTTGTGGTACACATGAGGCAACATAACTCCCTTGTCACCCATTGCGATTAAAAACACATAAAACATTTCAAAAGTCATTCTCTCTCTCTCTATCTCTCTCTCTCTCTCTCTCTCTCTCTCTCTCTCTCACACACACACACACACACACACACACACACACACACACACCTATATCTCATCTCACCTCGAAGACCACAGAACACAACAGGGCCAAAGCCAGGGATGTCGTAGGTGCTGATGTTGTTCCCATCATCAAGCTCTTCCTGGTTGCAGCGGAAGAGCACGCGATTCATGTCGGCCAGCGACAGCTTGTGGACAAGAGCCTGGAAGCTGGAGTCCATGCTCTCGTCAAACATGGTGTTTCCGCTGTAGGAGCGCATGAGGTAACCAAACTGTGCCAGGCCACGACGCACTTCCAGGATGGATTGCCGAGCTGCCGTTGGCAACGACGTCCTGTAGGTAGATACATGGATGAAAGGGATAAATGAAAGAATGAATGAACAAATGAATAAAAATGAATGAATGAATGAATGAATGAATGAATGAATGAATGAAGCTTATGGCCTGCCAGCCTTTGTAGGCTACACAAGGCCATTGATCACCAAAATCACTAGAGCAGGTGAGAGAGAGCAAGGTAAGTGGATTTCCCCAATTATTTGCCATTTGTGAATATTCCTACCCCAACCCAAATGGGGCAGGGTGAGTGAATGAAGAACGGTTCACAACATCAAGACTTTGCTGAGTGGCTCCATTGTGGAGGAACATTTCCTTTGGAGACAAGAAATATGCACAGAAGCCTTTCTATGTAGATCCTGGTCAACAAGAAATATGCACAGAAGCCTTTCTATGTAGATCCTGGTCAACAAGAAATATGCACAGAAGCCTTTCTATGTACATCCTGGTCAACAAGAAATATGCACAGAAGCCTTTCTATGTACATCCTGGTCAACAAGAAATATGCACAGAAGCCTTTCTATGTACATCCTGGTCAACAAGAAATATGCACAGAAGCCTTTCTATGTACATCCTGGTCAACAAGAAATATGCACAGAAGCCTTTCTATGTAGATCCTGGTCAACAAGAAATATGCACAGAAGCCTTTCTATGTACATCCTGGTCAACAAGAAATATGCACAGAAGCCTTTCTATGTACATCCTGGTCAACAAGAAATATGCACAGAAGCCTTTCTATCATCTATGTACATCCTGGTCAACAAGAAATATGCACAGAAGCCTTTCTATGTAGATCCTGGTCAACAAGAAATATGCACAGAAGCCTTTCTATGTAGATCCTGGTCAACAAGAAATATGCACAGAAGCCTTTCTATGTAGATCCTGGTCAACTAAATTTCTTGCTTTAACAGATGACAAGCAGACTAGAACAGTCCAAGCACAAGACACCATTCATGCACATGTGGGGTTTCCAATAGCAAGGACTAAGTGATTAAGAGTATGGTGTTAAACTCTAAAAGGAATCTTAAGACACTTGGTAATGTGAGCAATTTCAACAAGATGGGTGACGTACTCTATGACTAACTTGGTAGTTTGATGACAGTCTTGTTAGATTGTAGTGTACTACATTGCACATACAATAAGTGCCTTGTTAGATTGTATTGTACTACATTGCACATACAATAAGTGTCTTGTTAGATTGTATTGTACTACATTGCACACACAATAAGTGCCTTGTTAGATTGTATTGTACTACATTGCACATACAATAAGTGCCTTGTTAGATTGTATTGTACTATATTGCACATACAATAAGTGTCTTATTAGATTGTATTGTACTACATTGCACACACAATAAGTGTCTTGTCAGATTGTATTGTACTACATTGCACATACAATAAGTGTCTTGTTAGATTGTATTGTACTACATTGCACATACAATAAGTGTCTTGTTAGATTGTATTGTACTACATTGCACATACAATAAGTGTCTTGTTAGATTGTATTGTACTACATTGCACTTACAATAAGTGTCTTGTTAGATTGTATTGTACTACATTGCACACACAATAAGTGTCTTGTTAGATTGTATTGTACTACATTGCACATACAATAAGTGTCTTGTTAGATTGTATTGTACTACATTGCACATACAATAAGTGTCTTGTTAGATTGTATTGTACTACATTGCACATACAATAAGTGTCTTGTTAGATTGTATTGTACTACATTGCACATACAATAAGTGCCTTGTTAGATTGTATTGTTCTACATTGCACATACAATAAGTGCCTTGTTAGATTGTATTGTACTACATTGCACATACAATAAGTGTCTTGTTAGATTGTATTGTACTACATTGCACATACAATAAGTGTCTTGTTAGATTGTATTGTACTACATTGCACATACAATAAGTGCCTTGTTAGATTGTATTGTACTACATTGCACATACAATAAGTGTCTTGTTAGATTGTATTGTACTACATTGCACATACAATAAGTGCCTTGTTAGATTGTATTGTACTACATTGCACATACAATAAGTGTCTTGTTAGATTGTATTGTACTACATTGCACACACAATAAGTGTCTTGTCAGATTGTATTGTACTACATTGCACATACAATAAGTGTCTTGTTAGATTGTATTGTACTACATTGCACATACAATAAGTGTCTTGTTAGATTGTATTGTACTACATTGCACATACAATAAGTGCCTTGTTAGATTGTATTGTACTACATTGCACATACAATAAGTGCCTTGTTAGATTGTATTGTACTACATTGCACATACAATAACTGCCTTGTTAGATTGTATTGTACTACATTGCACATACAATAACTGCCTTGTTAGATTGTATTGTACTACATTGCACATACAATAAGTGTCTTGTTAGATTGTATTGTACTACATTGCACAAGCAATAAGTGCCTTGTTAGATTGTATTGTACTACATTGCACATACAATAAGTGTCTTGTTAGATTGTATTGTACTACATTGCACATACAATAAGTGTCTTGTTAGATTGTATTGTACTACATTGCACATACAATAAGTGTCTTATTAGATTGTATTGTACTACATTGCACATACAATAAGTGCCTTGTTAGATTGTATTGTACTACATTGCACATACAATAAGTGTCTTGTTAGATTGTATTGTACTACATTGCACATACAATAAGTGTCTTGTTAGATTGTATTGTACTACATTGCACATACAATAAGTGTCTTGTTAGATTGTATTGTACTACATTGCACATACAATAAGTGTCTTGTTAGATTGTATTGTACTACATTGCACATACAATAAGTGCCCTTTTTATTCATTTGGTGAGAAAATATTCTCTACATAACAGTAGAAGTATGCATGTGCACACACACCTACACTAACAAACATATGAACACACACACAGGCATGCACATCACACACACACACACACACACACACTCCGACACAGACGCACATAGATACACAGACACACACACAAACATGACATAAACGCACATTCCTTCCACACCCAGATACACACACACACACATGCATGAGCACACACACACACACACACACACACACACGTGCATAAGCACACACACACACACACAGACACACACACACACACACACACACAGACACACACACACACACACACGCACACGCGCACGCGCACATGCACATGCACACACACACACACACACACACACACACACACACACACACACCAAGAATAGGTCTGACCATTCAGCTGTACACTAGTAGTTCAAATATTGGACATTCATACAATATAATCCTAAAACCCTTCTTCAAGAAAATAACTCGTTTCCACTATGAACCGAAAACTACAGCAGCAAATGTCACAGACAGACACTTTCCAATCCAGCTCTCTCTTATTCAAACATCTCCACACAACCAGAATCCTATGAAAGCACCACCCAAGACTTCGAGCAAGCTTCCCAGGACAGACCTGAGAGCAATCACGCTGCCTGGAGGAAAGTTCTTGAAGAGGATCTCCAGCTTCCCATCCACCATCTTGTGGTCCACCATCTGACTCTGGTCCAGAGTGATCTTTTCCCGCAGTTCCAGGTAGTAGTCTGGCAGTCCGTTGATATAGTTGGGGTTCTTGCTGTACTTGAAGGTAGTGGCGTGCTTCACGCTCCCCTCAAAGATCACCTCGTCCACCACTCCTGCAGTAGTCACAAGGGCAGAGAGAATGAATGAATGAATGAATGAATGACTGAATGAATGAATGAATGAATGAATGAATGAACAAGCAACGTTGCATGGCCTAACAGCCTTTCAGAAGGCAGAGGAGACAAGTCAGAAGAAACATCACAATGCAGCATTGTACAGCCAAAACATAGTTGTAACTGAAAAGTAAGATTGTTTCTTTCTTCCCATGACCTCTTCTTCTGTTCCTTTTCTCCCTCACTGCTGTCCCATGTCTGCTCTTCCTCGTGTAAAAGCCAACAAGATACACCACCACTCTGTGTATAACATCTCTTATCTCCATCTCTACCCCTTGTGCCATTCCCGCACCACTCTGTGTATAACATCTCCTATCTCCATCTCTACCCCTTGCTGCCATTCCCGCACCACTCTGTGTATAACATCTCCTATCTCCATCTCTACCCCTTGCTGCCATTCCCGCACCACCCTGTGTATAACATCTCCTATCTCCATCTCTACCCCTTGCTGCCATTCCCGCACCACTCTGTGTATAACATCTCCTATCTCCATCTCTACCCCTTGCTGCCATTCCCGCACCACTCTGTGTATAACATCTCCTATCTCCATCTCTACCCCTTGCTGCCATTCCCGCACCACTCTATGTATAACATCTCCTATCTCCATCTCTACCCCTTGCTGCCATTCCCGCACCACTCTATGTATAACGTCTCCTATCTCCATCTCTACCCCTTGCTGCCATTCCCGCACCACTCTGTGTATAACATCTCCTATCTCCATCTCTACCCCTTGCTGCCATTCCCGCACCACTCTGTGTATAACATCTCCTATCTCCATCTCTACCCCTTGCTGCCATTCCCGCACCACTCTGTGTATAACATCACCTATCTCCATCTCTACCCCTTGTGCCATTCCCGCACCACTCTGTGTATAACGTCTCCTATCTCCATCTCTACCCCTTGCTGCCATTCCCGCACCACTCTGTGTATAACATCTCCTATCTCCATCTCTATCCCTTGCTGCCATTCCCGCACCACTCTATGTATAACATCTCCTATCTCCATCTCTACCCCTTGCTGCCATTCCCGCACCACTCTGTGTATAACATCTATCTCCATCTCTACCCCTTGCTGCCATTCCCGCACCACTCTGTGTATAACATCTCCTATCTCCATCTCTACCCCTTGCTGCCATTCCCGCACCACTCTGTGTATAACATCTCCTATCTCCATCTCTACCCCTTGCTGCCATTCCCGCACCACTCTGTGTATAACATCTATCTCCATCTCTACCCCTTGCTGCCATTCCCGCACCACTCTGTGTATAACATCTCCTATCTCCATCTCTATCCCTTGCTGCCATTCCCGCACCACTCTATGTATAACATCTCCTATCTCCATCTCTACCCCTTGCTGCCATTCCAGCACCACTCTGTGTATAACATCTCCTATCTCCATCTCTACCCCTTGCTGCCATTCCCGCACCACTCTGTGTATAACATCTCCTATCTCCATCTCTACCCCTTGCTGCCATTCCCGCACCACTCTGTGTATAACATCTCCTATCTCCATCTCTACCCCTTGCTGCCATTCCCGCACCACTCTGTGTAAAACATCTCCTATCTCCACCTCTACCCCTTGCTGCCATTCCCACACCACTCTGTGTATAACATCTCCTATCTCCATCTCTACCCCTTGCTGCCATTCCCGCACCCCTCTGTGTATAACATCTCCTATCTCCACCTCTACCCCTTGCTGCCATTCCCGCACCACTCTGTGTATAACATCTCCTATCTCCATCTCTACCCCTTGCTGCCATTCCCACACCACTCTGTGTATAACATCTCCTATCTCCATCTCTATCCCTTGCTGCCATTCCCGCACCACTCTGTGTATAACATCTCCTATCTACCCCTTGCTGCCATTCCCGCACCACTCTGTGTATAACATCTCCTATCTCCATCTCTACCCCTTGCTGCCATTCCCGCACCACTCTGTGTATAACATCTCCTATCTCCATCTCTACCCCTTGCTGCCATTCCTGCACCACTCTGTGTATAACATCTCTTATCTCCATCTCTACCCCTTGCTGCCATTCCCGCACCACTCTGTGTATAACATCTCCTATCTCCGTCTCTACCCCTTGCTGCCATTCCTGCACCACTCTGTGTATAACATCTCCTATCTCCATCTCTACCCCCTTGCTGCCATTCCCGCACCACTCTGTGTATAACATTTCCTATCTCCATCTCTACCCCTTGCTGCCATTCCCGCACCACTCTGTGTATAACATCTCCTATCTCCATCTCTACCCCTTGCTGCCATTCCCGCACCACTCTGTGTATAACATCTCCTATCTCCATCTCTACCCCTTGCTGCCATTCCCACACCACTCTGTGTATAACATCTCCTATCTCCATCTCTACCCCTTGCTGCCATTCCCGCACCACTCTGTGTATAACATCTCCTATCTCCATCTCTACCCCTTGCTGCCATTCCCGCACCACTCTGTGTATAACATCTATCTCCATCTCTACCCCTTGCTGCCATTCCCGCACCACTCTGTGTATAACATCTCCAATCTCCATCTCTACCCCTTGCTGCCATTCCCGCACCACTCTGTGTATAACATCTCCTACCTCCATCTCTATCCCTTGCTGCCATTCCCACACCACTCTGTGTATAACATCTCCTATCTCCATCTCTACCCCTTGCTGCCATTCCCACACCACTCTGTGTATAACATCTCCTATCTACCCCTTGCTGCCATTCCCGCACCACTCTGTGTATAACATCTCCTATCTCCATCTCTACCCCTTGCTGCCATTCCCGCACCACTCTGTGTATAACATCTCCTATCTCCATCTCTACCCCTTGCTGCCATTCCCGCACCACTCTGTGTATAACATCTCCTATCTCCATCTCTACCCCTTGCTGCCATTCCCGCACCACTCTGTGTATAACATCTCCTATCTCCATCTCTACCCCTTGCTGCCATTCCCGCACCACTCTGTGTATAACATCTCCTATCTACCCCTTGCTGCCATTCCCGCACCACTCTGTGTATAACATCTCCTATCTCCATCTCTACCCCTTGCTGCCATTCCCGCACCACTCTGTGTATAACATCTCCTATCTCCATCTCTACCCCTTGCTGCCATTCCCGCACCACTCTGTGTATAACATCTCCTATCTCCATCTCTACCCCTTGCTGCCATTCCCGCACCACTCTGTGTATAACATCTCCTATCTCCATCTCTACCCCTTGCTGCCATTCCCGCACCACTCTGTGTATAACATCTCCTATCTCCATCTCTACCCCTTGCTGCCATTCCCGCACCACTCTGTGTATAACATCTCCTATCTCCATCTCTACCCCTTGCTGCCATTCCCGCACCACTCTGTGTATAACATCTCCTATCTCCATCTCTACCCCTTGCTGCCATTCCCGCACCACTCTGTGTATAACATCTCCTATCTCCATCTCTACCCCTTGCTGCCATTCCCGCACCACTCTGTGTATAACATCTCCTATCTCCATCTCTACCCCTTGCTGCCATTCCCGCACCACTCTGTGTATAACATCTCCTATCTCCATCTCTACCCCTTGCTGCCATTCCCGCACCACTCTGTGTATAACATCTCCTATCTCCATCTCTACCCCTTGCTGCCATTCCCGCACCACTCTGTGTATAACATCTCCTATCTCCATCTCTACCCCTTGCTGCCATTCCCGCACCACTCTGTGTATAACATCTCCTATCTCCATCTCTACCCCTTGCTGCCATTCCCGCACCACTCTGTGTATAACATCTCCTATCTCCATCTCTACCCCTTGCTGCCATTCCCGCACCACTCTGTGTATAACATCTCCTATCTCCATCTCTACCCCTTGCTGCCATTCCCGCACCACTCTGTGTATAACATCTCCTATCTCCATCTCTACCCCTTGCTGCCATTCCCGCACCACTCTGTGTATAACATCTCCTATCTCCATCTCTACCCCTTGCTGCCATTCCCGCACCACTCTGTGTATAACATCTCCTATCTCCATCTCTACCCCTTGCTGCCATTCCCGCACCACTCTGTGTATAACATCTCCTATCTCCATCTCTACCCCTTGCTGCCATTCCCGCACCACTCTGTGTATAACATCTCCTATCTCCATCTCTACCCCTTGCTGCCATTCCCGCACCACTCTGTGTATAACATCTCCTATCTCCATCTCTACCCCTTGCTGCCATTCCCGCACCACTCTGTGTATAACATCTCCTATCTCCATCTCTACCCCTTGCTGCCATTCCCGCACCACTCTGTGTATAACATCTCCTATCTCCATCTCTACCCCTTGCTGCCATTCCCGCACCACTCTGTGTATAACATCTCCTATCTCCATCTCTACCCCTTGCTGCCATTCCCGCACCACTCTGTGTATAACATCTCCTATCTCCATCTCTACCCCTTGCTGCCATTCCCGCACCACTCTGTGTATAACATCTCCTATCTCCATCTCTACCCCTTGCTGCCATTCCCGCACCACTCTGTGTATAACATCTCCTATCTCCATCTCTACCCCTTGCTGCCATTCCCGCACCACTCTGTGTATAACATCTCCTATCTCCATCTCTACCCCTTGCTGCCATTCCCGCACCACTCTGTGTATAACATCTCCTATCTCCATCTCTACCCCTTGCTGCCATTCCCGCACCACTCTGTGTATAACATCTCCTATCTCCATCTCTACCCCTTGCTGCCATTCCCGCACCACTCTGTGTATAACATCTCCTATCTCCATCTCTACCCCTTGCTGCCATTCCCGCACCACTCTGTGTATAACATCTCCTATCTCCATCTCTACCCCTTGCTGCCATTCCCGCACCACTCTGTGTATAACATCTCCTATCTCCATCTCTACCCCTTGCTGCCATTCCCGCACCACTCTGTGTATAACATCTCCTATCTCCATCTCTACCCCTTGCTGCCATTCCCGCACCACTCTGTGTATAACATCTCCTATCTCCATCTCTACCCCTTGCTGCCATTCCCGCACCACTCTGTGTATAACATCTCCTATCTCCATCTCTACCCCTTGCTGCCATTCCCGCACCACTCTGTGTATAACATCTCCTATCTCCATCTCTACCCCTTGCTGCCATTCCCGCACCACTCTGTGTATAACATCTCCTATCTCCATCTCTACCCCTTGCTGCCATTCCCGCACCACTCTGTGTATAACATCTCCTATCTCCATCTCTACCCCTTGCTGCCATTCCCGCACCACTCTGTGTATAACATCTCCTATCTCCATCTCTACCCCTTGCTGCCATTCCCGCACCACTCTGTGTATAACATCTCCTATCTCCATCTCTACCCCTTGCTGCCATTCCCGCACCACTCTGTGTATAACATCTCCTATCTCCATCTCTACCCCTTGCTGCCATTCCCGCACCACTCTGTGTATAACATCTCCTATCTCCATCTCTACCCCTTGCTGCCATTCCCGCACCACTCTGTGTATAACATCTCCTATCTCCATCTCTACCCCTTGCTGCCATTCCCGCACCACTCTGTGTATAACATCTCCTATCTCCATCTCTACCCCTTGCTGCCATTCCCGCACCACTCTGTGTATAACATCTCCTATCTCCATCTCTACCCCTTGCTGCCATTCCCGCACCACTCTGTGTATAACATCTCCTATCTCCATCTCTACCCCTTGCTGCCATTCCCGCACCACTCTGTGTATAACATCTCCTATCTCCATCTCTACCCCTTGCTGCCATTCCCGCACCACTCTGTGTATAACATCTCCTATCTCCATCTCTACCCCTTGCTGCCATTCCCGCACCACTCTGTGTATAACATCTCCTATCTCCATCTCTACCCCTTGCTGCCATTCCCGCACCACTCTGTGTATAACATCTCCTATCTCCATCTCTACCCCTTGCTGCCATTCCCGCACCACTCTGTGTATAACATCTCCTATCTCCATCTCTACCCCTTGCTGCCATTCCCGCACCACTCTGTGTATAACATCTCCTATCTCCATCTCTACCCCTTGCTGCCATTCCCGCACCACTCTGTGTATAACATCTCCTATCTCCATCTCTACCCCTTGCTGCCATTCCCGCACCACTCTGTGTATAACATCTCCTATCTCCATCTCTACCCCTTGCTGCCATTCCCGCACCACTCTGTGTATAACATCTCCTATCTCCATCTCTACCCCTTGCTGCCATTCCCGCACCACTCTGTGTATAACATCTCCTATCTCCATCTCTACCCCTTGCTGCCATTCCCGCACCACTCTGTGTATAACATCTCCTATCTCCATCTCTACCCCTTGCTGCCATTCCCGCACCACTCTGTGTATAACATCTCCTATCTCCATCTCTACCCCTTGCTGCCATTCCCGCACCACTCTGTGTATAACATCTCCTATCTCCATCTCTACCCCTTGCTGCCATTCCCGCACCACTCTGTGTATAACATCTCCTATCTCCATCTCTACCCCTTGCTGCCATTCCCGCACCACTCTGTGTATAACATCTCCTATCTCCATCTCTACCCCTTGCTGCCATTCCCGCACCACTCTGTGTATAACATCTCCTATCTCCATCTCTACCCCTTGCTGCCATTCCCGCACCACTCTGTGTATAACATCTCCTATCTCCATCTCTACCCCTTGCTGCCATTCCCGCACCACTCTGTGTATAACATCTCCTATCTCCATCTCTACCCCTTGCTGCCATTCCCGCACCACTCTGTGTATAACATCTCCTATCTCCATCTCTACCCCTTGCTGCCATTCCCGCACCACTCTGTGTATAACATCTCCTATCTCCATCTCTACCCCTTGCTGCCATTCCCGCACCACTCTGTGTATAACATCTCCTATCTCCATCTCTACCCCTTGCTGCCATTCCCGCACCACTCTGTGTATAACATCTCCTATCTCCATCTCTACCCCTTGCTGCCATTCCCGCACCACTCTGTGTATAACATCTCCTATCTCCATCTCTACCCCTTGCTGCCATTCCCGCACCACTCTGTGTATAACATCTCCTATCTCCATCTCTACCCCTTGCTGCCAAATTTCCTGCACCACTCTGTGTATAACATCTCTTATCTCCATCTCTACCCCTTGCTGCCATTCCCGCACCACTCTGTGTATAACATCTCCTATCTCCATCTCTACCCCTTGCTGCCATTCCCGCACCACTCTGTGTATAACATCTCCTATCTCCATCTCTACCCCTTGCTGCCATTCCTGCACCAC
>JAWQFJ010026062.1:20000-21237 GCA_034096865.1 Theodoxus fluviatilis | reverse complement strand
TTTTTCTCTTCCCGTCCACCCACATCGTCCTAGTTCTTGTACCATCTGCTAACATTCCTCTATACGCGCACACGCACGCACGGACGCACACACACACACACACACACACACACACACACACACACACACACACACACACACAACACACACCCACACACACACACACACACCACACACACACATTGACTTTCAGTATGAAAAAACTGCTCTTTCTCTTCCCCCCCCCCCCCCCCCGCCCCGAACCTTCCCCCCCCCCCTCCTCTATTGACGCTTTTCCGCACCCCATAGACGTTATTCACGCAGCGGCCATTTTGAAATCGAAAACGAGACGGACTTTGCAAACTTAATGGCGTCCAGCGTCTATGGCGAAACCGAAGGCTTCAGTATCACATAGACACTGCTGTGTTCCTTATTGCGAGAACGATGATCGATATGACGAGAACTCCAGACTGTCCTTTTTCAAATTCCCCACAGACAAGAAGCAGAAGAAACAATGGATCTGGAAGATTCGGCGTGATCCTGGCAAAAAAATTCAAGGTAACAAGAGCTTAGATCAGATCTAGGTCTTGTAAAAGCAATTGTTTACAGCTTCGTATGGTCTGCATAGGTGAAATCTAGCCACAAAATGAGTTTTGAAGGATTGAAATAACACGTTTTCTGCTAAATATACGTGTTGTTGTTGTTTTTCTTGTTTATAGCTGGGAAACTGCAATGTTTACACCATGAAGCAAGAGCATTCCATCACTTCGCACGACCTAACATAGTAAAAACCTCTACTCATGAGAAACCTATTGTGATTGGTCCAAAAATATAGTTCAGCCAATGGTAGAGAGCCATGTATACAGTCTTGATCACACCGGACATGTTGATGTCGGCATGGCAGACGATGCAAGCCCAGCTGGCAGTAGTCGCTTATCTGGCAGTTTTGACTCAAAATTAAGTATATGATCAGATATAACAAACTATCTGCAAAGACAGCCCATGGTTATATTAGCGTAATAAATTAACATATAGGCTTACTGACCTTATTTCAAGAAACACCATTCATAATGATCAACACTACGGATCTAGATCTACAAGAGAGAAGGGTAACCTGTTTTACCTTCGATGTCATGCACAAATCCTTCGATGAACTTTTCGTAGCCTTTCCCTTTCTTTCTGCTGGGTATTTTGGCAACATCACTTGCCCATACTTCCACATTTCCATGCGAGAATGGAGGCACATGAAGGAGATTTC
>JAWQFJ010026062.1:0-15000 GCA_034096865.1 Theodoxus fluviatilis | reverse complement strand
TATGCACAAACACACACACATGTCCTCACACACACAGACACTTACGCACAAACACACACACATACTTATACACACACACACATACACACACACATACTTATACACACACACACATACATGCACACACACACACACATAGAGACAAACACACACACACACACACACACACACACACACACACACACACACGCACTCAATCGCGTGCACAGACACACGCATGACACATGTTTTACACACGAAATGTATGGAAAGGCATGATCTGAATGATAGAAGTTGCAATTTGTATTTGTGCATGCACAGTGTCGGCAGTTTTGACCTATTTTCACGTGCAGACAGCAATGACGCTTGCACCACTGTCTCCAAATAGCAGAATACCCATGGAGCTCTGTCAAGCAGGTAGGAGAAGAGAGCAGAGTAGTGATGATACTGGTGGCGGCGGTAGTGTGTTTGTGGTGATGGTGTTGGTGGTCCCTCGATGGTGATGATGGTGGTTTTACTGTGACCCTAGTGGTAGTCGCTTGGTGTCCGAGGAAATGGGAGGGGAATCGGGGAGGGGGGAGGAAAGGGTTCATGGACATTATTCACGCGAGATACTTCCGGTTTTCAAATCGAGACAGACTGTGCAAACTTAATGGCGTCTTCTATGGCCAGCACCAGTACCAGTACATGGAGTGGAAATCTCCTTCATGTGCCTCCATTCTCGCATGGAAATGTGGAAGTATGGGCAAGTGATGTTGCCAAAATACCCAGCAGAAAGAAAGGGAAAGGCTACGAAAAGTTCATCGAAGGATTTGTGCATGACATCGAAGGTAAAACAGGTTACCCTTCTCTCTCGTAGTTGTATCTAGATCTGTAGTGTTGATCATTATGAATGGTGTTTCTTGAAATAAGGTCAGTAAGCCTATATGTTAATTTATTACGCTAATATAACCATGGGCTGTCTTTGCAGATAGTTTGTTATATCTGATCATATACTTAATTTTGAGTCAAAACTGCCAGATAAGCGACTACTGCCAGCTGGGCTTGCATCGTCTGCCATGCCGACATCAACATGTCCGGTGTGATCAAGACTGTATACATGGCTCTCTACCATTGGCTGAACTATATTTTTGGACCAATCACAATAGGTTTCTCATGAGTAGAGGTTGTTACTATGTTAGGTCGTGCGAAGTGATGGAATGCTCTTGCTTCATGGTGTAAACATTGCAGTTTCCCAGCTATAAACAAGAAAAACAACAACAACACGTATATTTAGCAGAAAACGTGTTATTTCAATCCTTCAAAACTCATTTTGTGGCTAGATTTCACCTATGCAGACCATACGAAGCTGTAAACAATTGCTTTTACAAGACCTAGATCTGATCTAAGCTCTTGTTACCTTGAATGTTTTGCCAGGATCACGCCGAATCTTCCAGATCCATTGTTTCTTCTGCTTCTTGTCTGTGGGGAATTTGAAAAAGGACAGTCTGGAGTTCTCGTCATATCGATCATCTTTCTCGCAATAAGGAAAACAGCAGTGTCTACGTGATACTGAAGCCTTCGGTTTCGCCATAGACGCTGGACGCCATTAAGTTTGCAAAGTCCGTCTCGTTTTCGATTTCAAAATGGCCGCTGCGTGAATAACGTCTATGGGGTGCGGAAAAGCGTCAATAGAGGAGGGGGGGGGGGGGAAGGTTCGGGGGGGGGGGGGGGGGGAAGAGAAAGAGCAGTTTTTTAAATACTGAAAGTCAATGTGTGTGTGTGTGTGTGTGTGTGTGTGTGTGTGTGTGTGTGTGTGTGTGTGTGTGTGTGTGTGTGTGTGTGTGTGTGTGTGTGTGTGTGTGTGTGCGTCCGTGCGTGCGTGTGTGCGCGTATAGAGGAATGTTAGCAGATGGTACAAGAATAGGACGATGTGGGTGGACGGGAAGAGAAGAATTGGAGAGGAGGGGAAAGACAGGAGACTGCAGGAGAAACGTAGCAGAAGGCCAGCAGAAACGGCCAAGGGGGGAGGGGAGGAGGGGCGGGGTAAGGGGGGTGAAGAGGGGAGGAGGGGCGGGGTGGGGGGTGGAGAGGGGAGGAGGGGCGGGGTGGGGGGTGGAGAGGAGTCGGAGGAGGGCACAGAGCGGGCGGGATTAATTGTGCAGGATCACTCACGCGGAACGCCCCGACACCGCGCGTGTGGAGGCATCGATTGCTGGGGGTTGGGGACTCGTCATGCCTGGCTGGCTCGCACAAGAAGCCTTCCCGACCTCCAGCGTTGTGGCAATGGCCAAGCAGCATATAGTTGCAAGGTAGGGAGCATGGGAACGCGTCGCTAAAGTAGACAAGCAGCATGGAGTAGCAACGTATAGATCATGGGAAACAGGCAGCATGGAGTAACAAGTAAGGGAGCATGGGAACGCATTCTGGAAGTAGACATGCAGCATGGAGTAGCAAGTAAGGGAGCATGGGAACGCTTTGTGAAAGTAGACAGGCAGCAAGGAGTAGGAGTGTAGGGAGCATGAGAATAGACAGACAGCATGGAGTCGCAAGGTAGGGAGCACGGGAACGCGTCATGGAAGTAGACAGGCAGCATGGAGTAGCAACGAAGGGCGCATAAGAAAGTATTGTGGAATCAGGCAGGCAGCATGGAGAAGCAACGAAGGAAGCATGGGAACATCACGTGGAAGTAGACAGATAGTATTGAGTAGCAAGGTAGGGAGCATGGAAACGCATTGTGGAAGTTTCAGGCAGCATGGTTTAGTAACGTATGGCGCATGGGATCGCTTTGTGGAAGTAGACAAGCGGCATGGAGTAGCAACGTGTAGAGCATGGGAACGCGTTATAGACAGGCAGCATGGAGAAGCAATAGAGGAAGCGAAGTAGACACGCAAAATGGAGATCCAATAGAGGGCGCTCTCTAAAGCTTCGTGGAAGTCGACAGGTAGGATGGAAAAGGAACGGAGGAAGCGCGGAGGCAGTATGGAGGAAGCATCCTGGACAGCAAAAAGGCGCATGAAGACTGCATCAAGGAGCAAAGGGGGCAGACAGCAGACTGCAGACGTGGATGGAAGGGACATGGTTGAGTGGAACGCAGTTTGAATACAACACAACACTACACTGAACTTCACCACACAACAGCACATCACACCACACCACACCACACCACACCACACCACACCACATCACACCACACCACACCACACCACACCACACCACACCACACCACACCACACCACAATGCATCGCAATACACTGCACTACAAACGATACAAGACAACAGCTATAGTCAATACATCACAAGAATTTAAATACATAATTAAGTTTAGCAGATTTATACTGTATTCATCTTATAAAGACATGTTTATGTCTTTAAAAAAAAACACAAAAAAACAACATACTGTACTGAAAACACCCAAGGAGAGTCTTTTTTTCAGTCTCTTAACCCTGAGATGGGTTGTTGAGGCACCACTGATGACTTTCGGACAATCTACCTCAATCGATCTCTATCCTCTGTGGCTCGCTGTGAGTCAGCAAAGGTCAAGCCTGTCCACTCTTTGATGTTGTCTTTCCACCTCTTTCTCTGCCTGCCTCTCCTTCTCCCACCTGGTACGGTACCTTGCAGGATGATCTTGGCCAGTCCACTGCCTCTTGACACGTGACCGTACCACTTCAGCTTTCTGCTTTTCACGATTGAGAGCAGGTCTTTGTACTGTCCAAATGCTCTCCTGATCCTGTTGCTGACTTCCTCATTCGTGACATGGTCTTTATATGAGATGTTCAGAATCTTGCGGTAGCATCTCATTTCCAGGGTTTATATCCGTCTCTGTAGTTCAGATGTGAGTGTCCAGGACTCGCATGCATACAAGAATACGGAGATGGCCAGCGTGCGCATGAGCCTGATCTTCGACGCGAGAGTGAAATTTCTGTCACGCCATATTGGCTTCAACTTTGCCAATGCTGCTGTTGTTTGTGCTATCCTGGACAGTATCTCTGGTTTGGACCCTTCATCAGTCACAATAGATCCCAGGTATTTGAAGTTGTTCACAGCTTCCAGTTTTTGGCCCTTCACTTTGATCTCCATTTTGAAGCACCGAGGGTTGTTCGTCATCACCTTGGTCTTCTCGGCACTGATCTCCATGCCATATGCCATAGCTGGCAGTAAAACACAAAGTGTGCAGGCGGGTTGATCTCATCTTTGGCAGTAAAAAAATTCTGCTCTGTCTGCTCAGTCCGAGTGTAAAACTCGTGGTGTAGAACTCGTGATGTAGAATTAGTTCTGTAAAACTCGTGGTGTGGAACTCGTGGTGTAGAATTAGTTCTGTAAAACTCGTGGTGTGGAATTCATGATGTAGAACTCATGATGTAAAACTCATGGTGTACAACTCATGGTGTACAACTCATGGTGTACAACTCATGGTGTACAACTCATGGTGTACAACTCATGGTGTACAACTCATGGTGTACAACTCATGGTGTACAACTCATAGTGTAGAACTCATGGTGTAGACCTCATGCTGTAGAACTCATGGTGTAGAATTCATGGTGTAGATATCATGGTGTACAACATGTGGTGTAAAACTCGTGGTGTAGAACTCGTGTTGTAGACCTCATGTTGTAGAACTCATGGTGTAGAACTCTTGGTGTACAACTCATGGTGTAGACCTCATAGTGTAGAACTTGTGGTGTACAACTCATGGTGTAGACCTCATGGTGTAGAACTCATGGTGTAAAACTCATGGTGTAGAACTCATGGTGTAGAACTCATGGTGTACAACTCATAGTGTAGAACTCATGGTGTACAACTCATGGTGTAGACTTCATGGGGTAGAACTTGTGGTCTATATCTCATGGTGTAGAACTCATGATGTAGAACTCATGGTGTAGAACTCATGGTGTACAACGCATGGTGTAGAACTCATGGTGTACAACGCATGGAGTAAAACTCATGGTGTAGAACTCATGGTGTAAAACTCGTGGTGTAGACCTCATGATGTACAACGCATGGTGTAGAACTCGTGGTGTACAACTCATGGTGTACAACTCATGGTGTAGAACGCGTGGTGTACAACGCATGGAGTAGAACTCATGGTGTAAAATTAATGGTGTAAAACTCGTGGTGTACAACGCACGGTGTAGAACTCATGGTGTACACCTCATGGTGTAGACCACATGGTGTAGAACGCATGGTGTAGAACTCATTATGTACAACTCATGGTTGTACACCTCATGGTGTAGAACTCATGGTGTACAACGCATGGTGTAGAACTCAGGGTGTACAACGCATGGTGTAGAACTCATGGTGTACAACGCATGGTTGTACAACTCATAGTGTAGAACTCAGGGTGTACAACGCATGGAGTAGAACTCATGGTGTGGAACTCATGGTGTAAAATTCGTGGTGTAAAACTCGTGGTGTACAACGCATGGTGTAGAACTCGTGGTGTAGAACGCATGGTGTAGAACGCATAGTGTAGAACTCGTGGTGTACAACACATGGCGTAGAACTCATGGTGTACAACACGTGGTGTAGAACACGTGATGTAGAACTCGTGGTGTACAACTCGTGGTGTAGAACACGTGGTGTAGAACGCATGGTGTACAACTCATGATTGTACAACTCATGGTGTAAAACTCGTGGTGTAGAACTCATGATATACAGCTCATGGTTGTACAACTCATGGTGTAGAACTCACGGCTTAAAACTTGTAGTGTAGAACGCATTGTGTAGAACTCATGGTGTACAACTCGTGGTGTAGAACACGTGGTGTAGAACACATGGTGTAGAACACGTGGTGTAGAACGCATGGTGTAGAGCTCACGGTTTAAAACTCGTGGTGTAGAAGTTGTTGTGTAGAACTCGTGGTGTAGACATCGTGGCAAAGAACGCATGGTGTAGAATGCATTGTGTAGAACTCATTGTACAGTGGGTGGGAGGGGCTCAGTAAATTTCTTATATCTGTGCGAGTGCTTCACCCCTGTACATCGAGTGCAAATTATACAGAGAAATTGAAGCATAATGAAGAGATTGCACCCAGGACACGTTGACAGGGACGGATGGAGTTGCTTGCAAAGACGAACAATGGTGAAACATGGAGACAAGGTTGGATAATCTACACTGGGTCCAATCCCAAAACAGTCACCTACCTACAACTTTCTACTTCCGGAACAACAACTTTGTTGCCCTCGCGATTGGACGAGCTGTTTTTACGTGACAAACTAGTCCTGCCAAATTTTGGTTTAAAAAAATATGTGACTGGATTTATGCCAATGGATTTCCCATCTATTCTTAAGTAGTACGCGTCGGATGTGGAAAATGCACAGTATTTTCCACCTGTGTGCCTTTGGTGTTAAGTCCATGTCCTGTTACAAAGTAATTTCTACAAGTATCATTTCAATCAAAACTTCAGTTTGTTTGCTTCTAAAATTTTGTCTCATCTTTCTCCGCATGTCATCCAATGTGAATAAGTCGGGGTGGACTAATTTGGATAAGTGAAAGGCTTGATGCCTAATAGTTACGCAAAGGCAGTGTTTATAGATGGACAGAGTGAAAAGTCAATGGAGAACAGCAGGAAAATACTCGAGGAAAACCTCGGTCTACTGGTCGCACTAAACAGCAGCAGAGAAGCAGTGTAGTGGAACACGAAGCAGAAGGAGCAGTGTGGAGAACAGCGTAGATGCAGAATGGAAGACAACGAGATAAATCGCCACAAGAACAGTTGCAAGAAGGGGAAACATAGAACAGCAGATGCATGAAGGGAAGCATAGAACGACAGTTGCAGGACAGGAAGCGTAGAACAGCAGATGCACGGAGGGAAGCATAGAACAGCAGTTGCAGGAAGGGAAGCATAGAACGACAGTTGCAGGACAGGAAGCGTAGAACAGCAGATGCACGGAGGGAAGCATAGAACAGCAGTTGCAGAAAGGGAAGCATATAACGGCAGTTGCACGAAGGGAAGCATATAACGACAGTTGCACGAAGGGAAGCCTAGAACGGCAGTTGCAGGAAGGGAAGCATATAACGACAGTTGCAGGAAGGGAAGCATAGAACAGCAGATGCACGAAAGGAAGCATAGAGAAGCAGATGCACGAAAGGAAGCATAGAACAGCAGATGCACGAAAGGAAGCATAGAACAGCAGACGCACGAAGGAAAGCATAGAACGGCAGTTGCAGGAAGGGAAGCATAGAACAGCAGTTGCACGAAGGGAAGCATATAACGACAGTTGCACGAAGGGAAGCATAGAACAGCAGTTGCAGGACAGGAAGCGTAGAACAGCAGATGCATGGAGGGAAGCATAGAACAGCAGTTGCAGGAAGGAAAGCATAGAACGACAGTTGCAGGACAGGAAGCGTAGAACAGCAGATGCACGGAGGGAAGCATAGAACAGCAGTTGCAGGAAGGGAAGCATAGAACGGCAGTTGCACGAAGGGAAGCATATAACGACAGTTGCACGAAGGGAAGCATAGAACGGCAGTTGCACGAAGGGAAGCATAGAACGACAGTTGCACGAAGGGAAGCCTAGAACGGCAGTTGCAGGAAGGGAAGCATATAACGACAGTTGCAGGAAGGGAAGCATAGAACAGCAGATGCACGAAAGGAAGCATAGAGAAGCAGATGCACGAAAGGAAGCATAGAACAGCAGATGCACGAAAGGAAGCATAGAACAGCAGACGCACGAAGGAAAGCATAGAACGGCAGTTGCAGGAAGGGAAGCATAGAACAGCAGTTGCACGAAGGGAAGCATATAACGACAGTTGCACGAAGGGAAGCATAGAACAGCAGTTGCAGGAAGTGAAGCATTGAACTAGAAGGGTGCCAAGGGAATACGTATGAACTAAAAGAAGGAGTGTACACATGGAGCAGGGGACAACGTGGAATGTGGCTGTGACAATGGAGACGGCAGGAGGCACCATGCTTTCAGTGGAGGAGTCCGCCATCTGGTGTTGAAGTTAACCTGAAGCATCCAGCAGTCAGTTTGGAAATCATCCTTCCAGGCATGACAGCAGTGGCGTGAAATGAAGCATGCATGTCAGTAGAGAGGGCCAAACGAAGAACCAGGGACGTCGGCTAAGGAAAGCATTTGTGTTCCTTGTGTGCCCTCAGGTCCTAAATAAAACGTGTAAGGTTGAGACTAAATTAATGGTAGGAACAAAGACATGCCAAGAGGACTGGCGACAGTATATTCACACAGGAGAGAGACCAAACATCGAAAACTAGTTCATGGTGATCCAAAGCTGGTGAGGCTTGATGTCCTATGTGAAGAAGACAAGGCTTTGTGGATGAAGTGATACAGCGTTATCGTGGTTGGTGGAAGGGAACCATGATGTCCAGTCACTCTCTGGAAGGAAAGCCCCCAGGAAGGAGACAGGACAAGCATCAGGAAGGGCGCGATATATTTGGGCAGAGTGAGAGAGAGAGAGAGAGAGAGAGAGAGAGAGAGAGAGAGAGAGAGAGAGAGAGAGAGAGAGAGAGAGAGAGAGAGAGAGAGAGAGAGAGAGAGTGACTCACACTAGGGGTTTGTCCAGGAGAGAGGAACGAGAAAGACAAATCCATGAATCCAAAATCTATGAAGCGAGAGTATGGCTGATTTATACCAGTTCACCACACACAGTTAAGTGCTGTGTTCACCAGCTCTTAACGCAGTGGTAACTGCAGAAGGTAACTCATTAGATAGGAACTGGCTGGACTGGACTCCACAGAGAGGGGATTGAAGGAGGGGGTTAGAGTAGGGGACACATACACACATACACACACACACACACAGAGGTACACACACAAACACACACACACACACACTCACACACACACTCACACACACACACACACACACACACACTCAAACACTCACACTCACACACACACACACACTCAAACACTCACACTCACACACACACACACACGCGCACACACACACACACACACACACACACACACACACACACACACACACACACACACACACACACACACACACACACACACACACACACATATATATATATATATATACACATACACACACATACACACACACACACATCCGACAGGGTGCTGTAAGTACTCTCTCTGTAGATGTAAGTACTCTCTCTGTAGATGTAAGCACTCTCTCTGTAGATGTAAGTACTCTCTCTGTAGATGTAAGTACTCTCTCTGTAGATGTAAGTACTCTCTCTGTAGATGTAAGTGCTCTCTCTGTAGATGTAAGTACTCTCTCTGTAGATGTAAGTACTCTCTCTGTAGATGTAAGTGCTCTCTCTGTAGATGTAAGTACTCTCTCTGTACATGTAAGTACTCTCTCTGTAGATGCAAGTACTCTCTCTGTAGACCCACCTGCAGACAGGGCGCTGTAAGTACTCTCTCTGTAGATGTAAGTACTCTCTCTGTAGATGTAAGTACTCTCTCTGTACATGTAAGTACTCTCTCTGTAGATGTAAGTGCTCTCTCTGTAGATGTAAGTACTCTCTCTGTACATGTAAGTACTCTCTCTGTAGATGCAAGTACTCTCTCTGTAGACCCACCTGCAGACAGGGCGCTGTAAGTACTCTCTCTGTAGATGTAAGTACTCTCTCTGTAGATGTAAGTACTCTCTCTGTAGATGCAAGTACTCTCTCTGTAGACCCACCTGCAGACAGGGCGCTGTAAGTACTCTCTCTGTAGATGTAAGTGCTCTCTCTGTAGATGTAAGTGCTCTCTCTGTAGATGTAAGTACTCTCTCTGTACATGTAAGTACTCTCTCTGTAGATGTAAGTACTCTCTCTGTACATGTAAGTACTCTCTCTGTACATGTAAGTACTCTCTCTGTACATGTAAGTACTCTCTCTGTAGATGTAAGTACTCTCTCTGTAGATGTAAGTACTCTCTCTGTAGATGTAAGTACTCTCTCTGTACATGTAAGTACTCTCTCTGTAGATGTAAGTGCTCTCTCTGTAGATGTAAGCACTCTCTCTGTAGATGTAAGTACTCTCTCTGTATATGTAAATACTCTCTCTGTACATGTAAATACTCTCTGTGTAGATGTAAGTACTCTCTCTGTAGATGTAAGCACTCTCTCTGTAGATGTAAGTACTCTCTCTGTACATGTAAGTACTCTCTCTGTACATGTAAGTACTCTCTCTGTAGATGTAAGTACTCTCTCTGTAGATGTAAGTACTCTCTCTGTAGATGTAAGTACTCTCTCTGTAGATGTAAGTACTCTCTCTGTAGATGTAAGTACTCTCTCTGTAGATGTAAGTACTCTCTCTGTAGATGTAAGTACTCTCTCTGTAGATGTAAGTACTCTCTCTGTAGATGTAAGTGCTCTCTCTGTAGATGTAAGTACTCTCTCTGTAGATGTAAGTACTCTCTCTGTAGATGTAAGTACTCTCTCTGTACATGTAAATACTCTCTCTGTACATGTAAGTGCTCTCTCTGTAGATGTAAGTACTCTCTCTGTAGATGTAAGTACTCTCTCTGTACATGTAAGTACTCTCTCTGTAGATGTAAGTACTCTCTCTGTACATGTAAATACTCTCTCTGTACATGTAAATACTCTCTGTGTAGATGTAAGTACTCTCTCTGTAGATGTAAGTACTCTCTCTGTACATGTAAATACTCTCTCTGTACATGTAAGTACTCTCTCTGTAGATGTAAGCACTCTCTCTGTAGATGTAAGTACTCTCTCTGTAGATGTAAGTACTCTCTCTGTAGATGTAAGTACTCTCTCTGTAGATGTAAGCACTCTCTCTGTAGATGTAAGTACTCTCTCTGTAGATGTAAGTACTCTCTCTGTAGATGTAAGTACTCTCTCTGTAGATGTAAGTACTTTCTCTGTAGATGTAAGTACTCCCTCTGTACATGTAAGTACTCTCTCTGTAGACCCGCCCTGCAGACACGGCGCTGTAAGTACTCTCTCTGTAGATGTAAGTACTCTCTCTGTAGATGTAAATACTCTCTCTGTAGATGTAAGTACTTTCTCTGTAGATGTAAGTACTCTCTCTGTACATGTAAGTACTCTCTCTGTAGATGTAAGTACTCTCTCTGTAGATGTAAGCACTCTCTCTGTAGATGTAAGTACTCTCTCTGTAGATGTAAGCACTCTCTCTGTAGATGTAAGTGCTCTCTCTGTAGATGTAAGTGCTCTCTCTGTAGATGTAAGTACTCTCTCTGTAGATGTAAGTACTCTCTCTGTACATGTAAGTACTCTCTCTGTAGATGTAAGTACTCTCTCTGTAGATGTAAGTACTCTCTCTGTAGATGTAAGTACTCTCTCTGTAGATATAAGTGCTCTCTCTGTAGATGTAAGCACTCTCTCTGTAGATGTAAGCACTCTCTCTGTAGATGTAAGTACTCTCTCTGTACATGTAAGTACTCTCTCTGTACATGTAAATACTCTCTCTGTAGATGTAAGTACTCTCTCTGTAGATGTAAGTACTCTCTCTGTAGATGTAAGTATTCTCTCTGTATATGTAAGTACTCTCTCTGTAGATGTAAGTACTCTCTCTGTACATGTAAGCACTCTCTCTGTAGATGTAAGTACTCTCTCTGTAGATGTAAGTACTCTCTCTGTACATGTAAGCACTCTCTCTGTAGATGTAAGTACTCTCTCTGTAGATGTAAGTACTCTCTCTGTAGATGTAAGTATTCTCTCTGTAGATGTAAGTACTCTCTCTGTAGATGTAAGTACTCTCTCTGTACATGTAAGCACTCTCTCTGTAGATGTAAGTACTCTCTCTGTAGATGTAAGTACTCTCTCTGTAGATGTAAGTACTCTCTCTGTAGATGTAAGTACTCTCTCTGTAGATGTAAGTACTCTCTCTGTACATGTAAGCACTCTCTCTGTAGATGTAAGTACTCTCTCTGTAGACCCGTTCTGCAGACACGGCTACCGACAGTTTCGTGCGGCACGAACCTTGCCTTCTACGGCACACGCGTGCACAGGGGCGGCCTCGAGGTGTCAGTTCAGGAACATGACTCACCGTAATGCAGTGACTGCAATTTCCGGTGACACGTTAGGCAATCTACATGTACACAGCCCCCTACCAAGCACTATCTCATCGATTAAGATGACGCATTTAAGCACAGATGACATATATAGACAGTGTCGCCGTCATTAAAATGTGTACTGACATCAGCCTTGGTAAATCTCTCGGAAAGCGTGCATTTTTGTCTGGGTCGGTTCTGCAGTTGCTGTTCTGTGAGACGCATGAGCAGGCATGTGTTTTGTGGATGAAGATGCGATGCTCGTCACTTGATGGTTTGGGGAGCAAAGTTCAAGTTGGCTTCACAGCGGAAACTTCAACTGCTGCACCATCTTGTTCTGTGTTTTTGAAATTGCTCGTTTCAGTGTTGGGGAAGAAAATGATCTACAAAAATGTTTGCGATGTGCTTGTTGTGTAGACAGTTTGTATGCGCTGACGATATTTACCTGATCGATCTCTTAAGATTTATATATATACAAACATAAAAGAAAAAAGCTTTTTTGTTTATTTCCAAACGGCTCCAGAGCGGGAAATGACTACTGTTGACAATCGGAGCACATATTTAGAATCAGTATGTCTCAGTGTTGGTTCTAGGATAGGAAGTATGTCTTTAAGCATATGTTTTGAATACACATCATGTTGCTGTAACAGGAGCATCATTTCGCTGGTCGCGGAACAATTAGAGTGGCGTCCCTTTGATTGTATGTGTCTTCTGAACATAGACCATCGCCGTTGGTCAACACTTTCTGCATATCGTGACACCTGGCGGCTCGTCATAAGCAGGGCCGTCGCCTCCTTCGAGAACACCCGTAGGACCTCCAGGGAAGAAAAGCGGAAGAGGAGAAAGAACCAGGCAGCTGCGACCAACCAGACCTTCCCCTGCAGCAAATGCGACCGGACCTGCCGATCCCGCATCGGACTTCTAAGTCATTAAGCGGGCCTGCAAAGGACGTGGACCATGACCTTCCAGATCTTCGTTAAACGAAGCAAAGCCATGATGATGATGATGTGTCTTCTGTCGAGTATAGCGTATAGTGAAGTGGCATTGCTATAATAGCAACATTATCGTTTGGTGTTTGTTGGTTATGTTTTACTTTTGGTTCACTAGTTGATTAGTTATTTCGCAAAATTAACCCAAAATGTATTAAATGGATCCTAATGAAATGTTGTGGAAGTCAGGGTTTCACCAAGGAAGAATTCAGTAAATTTTGGAGATTATTTGTTATCTTGTTGGGGAATTACAACCAAATAAAAAAGTTATTGTTTCTGTAGTTTGGGAATTGGAAGTATTTTGGATGAGAAGGCAGTCAAATAATATCAAAGGTAACTCCATGTGGGAATGGTGGCCGATTCTGGAGGCACAGCATTTTTTGCATGAGCTGCATTGGAAAACCTCCTCAGCGGAGGTGTTCTGCCTTCGCCGTTCTCTTTTCTCTTAATTAAATAGTGGCTGCTCTTCTTTTCCCGAAGGTTTTGACACCTTTGTGGCAGAGGTGTTTCCACAGAGATCTGCCCTGTGCCTGAGTCTCCCACCTTTCAGTGTCCTTGCCACAAGCTTTGAGATGCTCCTTCAGACAGCTGTCCGGTGACCTCTCAGCTGGCCATAAAGCAATCTCTTCGAGATTCTGCCATCAACATTAAATAAAAACCGCTGGCGCTGAACCTCCAGGTTTTGGCATATATATCAAATTTTTTTTTTAAAGATCGGGTTCGAACCCGCAACCTCTCGAGAAAAGAGGGGGAAAAAACACACACACACAAAAACACAAAAAACCAGGTTGGGTTCGAACCCACAACCTCTCAAAAAAGAGGACAAAAAGTTTCAGCGCAGAATCGAACCTGGTCATGCATTGCTCATTGCTCGTGCAAGGCTGGGTAAGTGTTTTTTTTTTAATCATTTATCTGTTACGTGTTTGATGGAGTAACCTAAGCTACTGTTGAAGTGTTGTGTGTGGATCCAAAAAGCTTGCGCAACTGTCCTTTGCACTGACTGTCCTATGCACGGACTGTCCTTTGCACTGACCGTCCTTTGCATTAACTGTCCTTCACACTGACTGTTCTATGCACTGACAAGGAGATTGTCACGAAGGAGAGGAGGGGAAGTGCGCTTTCTACAGTGGGTAAAGATCTAGCAGTCCGCTCCAAGTTTTTGTCGCGCTCACCAGTGCTTTGGACACGCACCGGTCATTCTGTGCACTGGTCAGTGTGAAAGTGCATAGGACAGTCAGTGCATCGGACAGTCAGTGCATAGAACAGTCAGTGTGAAGGACAGTTAATGCAAAGGACAGTCCGTGCATAGGACAGTCAGTGCGAAGGACAGTTGCGCAAGCTTTTTGGATCCACACACAACACTTCAAGAGTAGGTTCTACAATTTTGGAATGCGAGCTTCGGTTACTCCATCAAACACGTAACAGATAAATGATTTTTATAAAAACCAACAACACTTACCCAGCCTTGCACGAGCAATGAGGATGGTTGGTTGATCTTCTGCTTAGCAGCGTCAAGATGGAAAGAAAGTCGATGTGGTGCTTAATTTTTTCGCATTGATCTGAAGCACCAAGCTGTCACCTCCACCATTTAATCCTCTTGCTCATAGATCTTAATTTCGTCTAAATAACATGAGAAGTATTTATTCATACCCCTGTCTATCACAGTCTGAGAAATATTCTCACTGTCTGGCAAAAATGAGACACAAATGCTGTCCGGAATACAACGCAACGAATCTGCATTCATGTGGAAGCCATTTTGCCGCCTGCATCGGTTACCACGCGAGATAGAGCGAGAAAGGGGCGTGGCCGTGGAGGGAGATTTCGGCTATTCCATCAATTGAAATCTCATGGGGTGGTTTTCGAGTTTACGACCTAAATAAATCACTTTCTTTTCAAGCCTCGATTCTGAAAATTTGACACATTCAATCGGACCTAACTTCCAGTAAGTGTGCAAAATGCCTAGGAAATCCGTCCAGTAGTTTTTGAGAAATCAGCCGTTAAGAAGGGCCTGAAGGGCAGAAATACACAATAAATTACGTCACGGTATTGATGACGTTACACATTTCGCAATATGGCCATTCCATGAATCGAGT
>JAWQFJ010026061.1:45000-49193 GCA_034096865.1 Theodoxus fluviatilis | reverse complement strand
AACAGATTGTCATGAGTTCATTTCTTAAGCACAATCGCTGCCATCTTGCCTCTCTCGATAACCCCGGTTTATCTATTTATCTTGCCGACTTCGGGAGAATAGTTTAACACTCTGCTTTGACGCGAGTTTAGGGCTAAATCGCCGTCATGAATAGGAGAATTTAAACCGAAGTCAAGATAAATCGGGGATAGGAGATAAATCGAGTGTTAAAAAGATAAATCGCCGTCGTGAATACGGGCCAAGAACAATAAAAATACAGCCAGAGAACTACCAGAATCGACGATAGGCTCTGGACGCCTAAGCAAGCCGAAGAATTCTATTCTATTCTATTCTATTCACCCTCCTTCAAAAATCTCCTCGCAAATGACGTCACGTTATTCGACGTCAAATGATGACGTCACAGATTTTGCAAAATGGAGTCTGTTGAATCGTTTTCATTGAAACACCAAAATGTACAAAAGTCACTTTCTTTTCAAACCTCGATTCTGAAAATTTAATAATATTGAATGGGACCTAACTTCCAGTCAGTGTGCAAAATCTCAAGGAAATCCGTCCAGTAGTTTTTGAGATATAGGCCGTGGAGACGGGACAGACAGACAGACACACAGACAGACTAATAAAGTCTGTAGGACCTCCAGTAAACCTGGAGGGATAAAAAAATCTTCTTTCTCCTTCACCAATGTCCAATCTCCTCGAAATTACGTCACGTTATTCGACGTCAAATGATCACGTCACACATGCCAAAACTTCCTTTGAGTCGGGACAGAATTCCGTCCCTTGCCTTCTTTGCAACACCAAAACGTAAAAAAGTCACTTTCTTTTCATACCACGTTGCTGAAAATTTGACACATTCAATCAAACCTAACTTCCAGTAAGTGTGCAAAATGTCAAGGAAATCCTTCTAGTAGTTTTTGAGATATCAGCCGTTAAGTCGGGACTGACTGATAGACACACACACACACACACACACACACACACACACACACACACACACACACACACACACACACACACACACACGCACACACACACACACACAGATAAAGCTTTGATGACCTCCAGGATGTATATAAAACAATTAGGTGTATGTATTTGACGCTCGCTTCGGCCGTTGGAAACACATTTTGCTCGTCTTCAAATGCAGGCTTTTCTGTAGTGTCGGCACTTCCTCTTCGGCTCAAAGAATTGCTAAGGAACCCAAATAGGAGCAAGCTGTTTCGAAACTACAAGTTCTTGTCAATGAGACATTTGTGTTAGTAGGGTGATTTCCATCTTTGACCCTCCGTTTCTGCCACTGAGGTTTTGGTGGGAATGCTGTCTTGCGAGTAACTATTGTGATGTAGAGAGAAGAGGAGGAGGAGGAGAAGGAGGAGGAGAAGGAGGAGGAGAAGGAGGAGGAGAAGGAGGAGGATGAGGAGGAGGAGGAGGAGGAGGAGGAGGAGGAGGAGGAGGAGGAGGAGGAGGAGGAGGAGGAGGAGGAGGAGGAGGAGGAGGAGGAGGAGGAAGAAGAAGAGGAGGAGAAGGAAGAGGAGGAGGAGGAGAAGGAGAAGGAGGAGGAGGAGGAGAAGGAGGAGGAGGAGGAGGAGGAGGAGGAGGAGGAGGAGGACGAGGAGGAGGAGGAGGAGGACGAGGAGGAGGACGAGGAGGAGGACGAGGAGGAGGACGAGGAGAAAAAGCGAGAGAGAGAAGCAGAGAGGGACAAAGAGAGAGAGACAGATAGAGAGACAGAGAGAGAGAGAGAGAGAGAGAGAGAAGAGAAAGACAGAGAGAGAGAAAGAGACATAGAGAGAGACAGAAGAGAAATGAGAAAGTAGAGAATTACAGGCAGGAAGGCAGGTAGCTAGGCAGGTAGCCAGGCAGGCAGGCAGACAGATAGACAGTCAGGAGAGAGAGAGAGAGAGAGAGAGAGAGAGAGAGAGAGAGTGAGGAAGGGAGAGAAAGGAAAGAGAACGAGAGACAAAGAGAGAGACAAAGAGAGAGTCAAAGAGAGAAAGAGATAGAGACAGAGAGAGACAAAAAGAGAAAGAGACAGAGACAGAAAGAGACAGAGAGAGAGAGAAAGAGAGACAGACAGACAGACAGACAGACAGACAGACAGACAGACAGACAGACAGACAGACAGACAGACAGACAGACAGACAGACAGACAGACAGACAGACAGACAGACAGACAGACAGACAGACAGACAGACAGACAGGGAGACAGACAGACAGACAGACACACAGACAGACACACAGACAGACACACAGACAGATAGACATACAGAGAAAGAGACAAAGACAGGCAGAAAGTCATAAGGCCAACTTAGTCAAACAATGAACTGTAATGGACACACACACGCGCGCGCACGCACGCACGCACGCACGCACGCACGCACACAGACACACAGAACCGAGACAGGCAAATACACGCACACACAGAGAAACAAAGATGCGTCAACCGACAGATGCACTCGTAGAATCGGAAAGAGACACATAGAGAGGCCTACATTTGCGCACACGCTCGCGCACACAGACATACTCACTCGCAAGCACTAACGTTCTTAAATATGCTCAGAGACATGCACTCACTCACATTCACACCATCTGGATACTAATGCATCGTTCGACGTTAAAACTCCCGTAGCAACCTAACCGTGCTTAAGCCACAACTCCGCGAATGGTCAGCAGACACATAGGCAGACAGAAGGCTTGGTGCGAACGACTCCATCGCAATATAACGGCTGTTAAAGAACACCAGTGTCTTCTGTGGAAGCAACGTGTGCCTTGATCCCGTAGCATCATGACTGCTGTTAATATTCATAGTGGCAGACGATTGTCTGCACTTCATGGAGGAGTGCACAGGAGACATGTTTACGATGACCTTTGCTCCCGTCTGACACGGGTCACCTGTGGCGCCGCCCACTAGGGGACGCTTTCCAACCATGCACGCTCCGACGCGCCCCTCCAAGTTACCCCAAGAATGGAATGTTCCAGAAATGGTTCCCAGAACATATGAAGCATTTTGCCGGTTACACACTGAGGCGTAATGTTCCATGAAGCAGGAGAATCTTGTTCGAGAGGACGTAATCAGCCTGCGTGAAGTTACTCTGGGATTACTAGGGCTGAAGGAGAGAGAGGCAAGACCACAACCGGACTCATCAAACTTATCCCAGCTTTTGAAGGCGTGCGGCAGAGATCAAAGAATGCCGTTGTTGTCATCGGCACAGTTCTGTTGGTTGGGTCACGTGACACTTAACAGGTCACACCTCATTCAGTCAGATGCATTATACGTGTATCTGGGGAGTGTCGCTCTGCCTACCTAGTTGGCAAATAATTCCTCGCGAACTAGGCCGAGGCGAGGTGCGCCACTAGGCAACGGCATCAACAATTGACACGGTGAGAGTCCGAGAGAACAAGGCTGCATCCTGGCGCGAGAGTTCGTTGAAGAATTTGCCGACAGACGAAGTAACTGACAATACAGACATCACAGCAGATTTTCACTTGATAGAACATACAATGGTGACACTTCGAATGGCGCGGGGACTTATTCAAAGAAAAGAAAGCAATTCGGGTTCAATTGTAGACTATTTTGTCCAAAACGTTGTGCCTCGATGCACTCCGGTTCAATTCAAGGGACATAATTCAGAGAGGGGGCATGTACGGTGCTTGACGTACCCCACGAACAAAAATGTCGACAGTGTTTGTCCAGAAATAACATATATACATACTCCTCGAAATATACAAATGAAAAGAACAGAAAATACTTCCGTGCATGTACATTTTTTCCATTCTCGGACAGTGAGAAGCCCATTACAGGCACTGCCGTCTATGAACAGCAACCCAATAGGCACCGTCTCCGCCATTTGGGGTCATCCGGGCCTCCGCGGCTAGACGCGGCTAAGTACCTCCGAAGCTTCCTCAGCACACTTCCTTATGAGACGCTGTGGGCCACTCACTCTCCTCGCGTTTCTTGCAAGGTCCTTGCAGGATCCTAGCGTAAGCAACGCGCCCTTGACATGGAACTGCAAGACACCATGAAGGATCACAGATCCTGCCGTTGAAATAGACTACCACCACAGATTGAAATAAAGAATGAATGAGTAAATAAATAAATACAAATGCATAAGTGAATGAACGGATGAAAGAACGAATGGATGAATGAATGAATAATGCATACATGAATGAAGGAAGGGAGGGAGGAACGAATGAAT
>JAWQFJ010026061.1:30000-37500 GCA_034096865.1 Theodoxus fluviatilis | reverse complement strand
ACAGGTGATCCTGGTTTCCCAGAGATGGCTGAACAGTAACACTCGCAGAGTCCAAGTGAGGTCCCTGGAAGAGTGGGGCGAGCAAGGCAAGAATCTCAACGTGTCGTCAGCCAGTGGAACGAACATTCCAGTGCTTGGGTGGGCCTCGATACGAGTGACACTGAGAACCAAGGATGTTGTTGTTCCTTTCCTGGTCACGGGCATGGACAGCGTCACCACACCCATCCTTGGCTACAACGCCGTCGCGCCGCTGATGGAAGATGCATCACCGGAACTGCTGAACAAGGTCTTTCCAAAACTGCCATCAAGAGTGAATGAAGTCCCTGGTTGCACACTTGTCTCAGACGAAAGAATCGGAGACGCGAAGATAGTCTCAAGAGAGCTGGGACAGTGAAGTGGATCTCATTGACGCTCCCTGGAGTCAGGAACAGAAATGCCGCGTACACAAACTACTGCGGGAGGAGTGCGACTCGTTTATGAAGGACGACGACGACGAGGGGTGCATCGAGGAGCTGGAACTTGACATCAAGCTGAAAGACAACACCCCGGTCTAGCGATCGTACGTCTCACTTCCACCGCCGATGTTCTCGGAAGTCAAGGCCTACCTCAAAGATTTGAAGCGGAGAGGATGGATCCGCCCCTCACGAAGCTCGTACAGTAGTCCCATGGTCTGCGTGCGCAAAAAGGATGGAAGCCTGCGCCTTTGCATCGACTACAGACAGTTGAAAGGAAAGTCCACGAAAGACAGTCACTCGATTCCACGAATACAGGATTCGTTGAACGTTTTGGGCGGGAAGAGATGGTTTTCTGCAAGCCGTCGCGGACGCAAGCCACCAGCAGCAAGAAGGGACGACTCCATGGATCAGTTCGCTCTCTTGCAACACGGACCCGCTCTTAGAGGCAGAACAACCATCCCTGGCATCAGCACGGCCGAAATACTGTCAGCACAGAGACAGGACGACGTCATCGGGCCTGTTTTCAAGGCCAAGGAGAAAAACTTGACTGACGTACCCATGGACAGTCCAGAAGCAGTGACGTTTAAGAGACAGCTCGGCAAGCTGAATATCAACAGAAGGGGCCTGTTAGTGAGAATCAGCCAGGATTCAGAGACCGGAAAAGCCAGAGAGCAGCTCGTTCTCCCTGAAAAATTCCGACCGAAGGCACTGAAGCTACTCCACGATGACATGGGACACATGGGGATTGAGAAGACTACAGCGCTGATACAACAACGCTTCTACTGGCCATTCATGGCGGCACAAATCGAGCGCTACGTCACACAAAAATGCCGATGCATTAAAGACAAGCCCCCAGCGCGTCGTACCCGAGCGCCGGTGCAGAGCATCACCACTACGTCACCCATGGAATTGGTATCTCTTGACTTTTTGCATCTGGAGACCAGTAGCGGCGGCTTCAAATACATGTATGTATAATGTATGTATAATGTATTTATATTGCGCGCACTTCCAGCCCAAAGGTATACATCTTCGTAGTCGACAACTCCTTCACCAGATTTGCACAGGCCTACCCCACCAGAAACAAGGCAGCAAAAACAGTGGCAGAAAAACTGTTCAATGACTTCATCCCTCGTTTCGGTCTCCAGCTGTCCGGATACACCACGACCAAGGGGGAGAGTTTCAAAACAAGCTGATGCAGAAACTGCACAAACTCTGCGGCATCGCGTCTTCTCGCACGACACCCTACCACCCTCAAGAGAACGGACAGGTAGAGCGATTTAACCGCACGCTCCTCTCGATGCTGAAGACCCTGGAGAAGGACCAAAAGAGCCGTTGGAGTATGCAAGTCAACAAGATGGTCCACGCATACAACTGCATGAGGAACGATGCAACAGGCTTTGCTCCCTTCTTTCTACTCTTCGGGCGGACTCCTCGACTACCAATTTTGTTTTGTTTTGAGAACATAAATTTTTATTCAAAATAGCACCGAAACTCGTACAATGAAAGGTTTGAGCAGCAGTCGAAAGGCGAAAGGGACGCTAGAAAGGGTTCTAACACCGAAACGCGTACAATTAAAGTTTGAGCGGCAGTCGAAACGCGTACAATCAAAAGTTTGAGCATCAGTCGAATGGCAAAAGGAACGCTAGAAACGGTTCTGTCAAAGAGTTCTGGGATCACAGGGCAGCCGTCGTGTTGCAGATAACCGAATAAATAAACACGAACAGTGTGGAGCAGTTACACTGTGAAAAGTGCGGTGGTCACTGGTCCTAGGCCTGTGAAACCCGCAGTCTCTCTCCGCAGTCATCTCGTGATCTGGATGAGGCAAGGACACAGAAGGCATTGCCTCGGAGGATAGCCATCCCGATTCGTTGTTTGAGCCACATGGTCTCCCGTGGCTCGCCAGTCTCCCCCTTCAGTCTTCGTCCAATTTCCTCGATGGTCTTGAGTGTTGAAGGTCCGAAGACTCCGGTGGTCTCGAAGGCGAGGGGTTCGAAGCGGTGTCGTTCGGCCAGGATGCGATATTTCGTCCTCTTCGCCCCTTCCGCTGCCTCTGCTGCAGATGACGGTTGCAGGGCGCTGGAAATGATGTTACTGGAGGCGAGAGAATCCACGCACGTCACATCCCAGACCAAGCTTCGGCCGTTGGAGAAGGGGAAGATGGTCATCCCATCTGGACGCTTCCCGACGGTTCTGTCGAGCCCGGTTGGTTCCAAGACAGATGGTATTCCAGAGCTCTGGAGGGCACGTCTCACCACGTCGTTCAAAGCAGAGTGGCGTGGGAAACGGCCGGCGCTTGCTCGGTAGGAGAGGGCGTGATGTCCAAGGGCGCCCATAGATCTTCCACATCTGCATTGGTGGGGTTCGCAGACTGGTGCCCCTGCCCTCTGAGCGACGGCTATTCTTATGGTCTCACGGTCCAGATGGATCCCCAGGGACTGGATTGGGATGGCGTGGATCCAGCTTCCACTTTCCGTTTGGGCTGCCGCTCGGATGCACGCGGCTGAGACCTGGTTCGACCGAGCAAGGAGGTCCTCCAGGGTTCGCTTGGAAGAGATGGTATCCCAAGCTTTCTGCTTCCATCTGTCTTCTCCGTTTGGTTCCTCCCCCGTTTGGCTTTTCCACCTCCAGGTGTTGATGGCTTCCTCCAGCTCACCCGTCTCCTCCAGTCCAACGGTTCTGGAGAGGACGGAGTCGACGAGAGAGCTGGTGGCGTGGAGGGACAAGATGAAACATGGAAGCGCAAGATCTTCCCTTCTCCGCAGGCCTAGACCTCCGAGACTGACCGGGAAGGTCGCCTGTGTCCAGGAATCTTGTTGGATGTCGACGTTGACGATCCTGGACACCGTCTCCCGGATGATGTTATCAATTACTCGGAGGTCATCGGTGTTGGTGAAGGCCGCGGAGGTTCGGAGGAGGTATATAAGGCGAGGGACAGAGAAGCAGTTCTTGAGAAGGACAAGGGCGGGGTGGGGTTTGATGTGGACAAGGGGGCTGACCATCCTCTCAAGCGCTTCTTGCTTAGCGCGGATGACCGGTGCGATTGCCGCCAGACAGTGGGGCGCCCAGGAGTAGATGCTCATTCTCCGCCAGGGCTCGAACATTTGGCAGGACAGCCTTGAACTGGTCCAGGGTCCGCGGAATGTCCTCTGGTTGGTGGTTGATGAGCACCAGTTCACACTTGCTGTCGTTGCATTCGAGCCCCAACTGTGCCAGCTCCGCGGAAATGGTGTTAAAATCTGCCAGCACGTTGTCGACTAGGCCCCCGATACTGCCGTCGTCCAGGAACCAAACGTTAAGCTCGGAGGTGACCAGCCTCGTTGCTTCGTCGATCACAAGGGAGAAGAGAGCTGGGCCAGAAGGGTCTCCCTGCTGCAGGCCAGTAGCAGACTCCAGGACAGTGTCCCCGAAAAGGAGCGCCGATGGGACGGAGTATGCCTGCCACAGGAAGAGGTAGAGTCTGGGAACGTGTTCGCGAGCGGCCCTGAGGAACTTATCGCGACGGATGGTGTTGAACGCGTTCCGCATGTCGATCTTGAGGATGACTCTTTTGCCCCGGGTGCAGTTGATGTAGCGGCGTGTGGCATGGACGGCCGTTTCGCACCCACCTGATGTTCCAAAGCCCAGTTGAACGGGTCGCAGCTGTTCCACCAGATCCTCCGACAGGGGTCTTAGTCCAGCCTTGGTGGCGAGGCGGCGTAGGGTGTTACCCACTGCAATCGGCCTGATGCCCCCGTCTTATTTCTTCAAGGCGATGGGGGAGGCCAATGGACCTGATCTTTGGGCTGGATAGTGAGGGTCAGGCCCAGCCATCAAAGATGTCAGCCTACGCGGACACCTTCAGCAAGGCTTTGAAAGAAGCCTATTCGAAAGCAAGCGAAAGAGCCAAAGTGGAAGCGGGCCAAAATAAGAGACAGTAAAACAAGACAATCAGACCCGTTGACCTCCGCCCAGGAGATCGGGTGCTGGTCAGAAACTTGTCGCAGCGAGGAGGACCGGGAAAACTGCGCTCATACTGGGAGGACGTCATTCGTGTCGTCTTGCGCAGTATTGAGAATTACGCCCCAGTCTATGAGGTCAAGCCGGAAGCAGGACGCAGACCAAAAAAACGGGTCCTCCACCGGAACATGCTGATTTGCGACGCTCTGCCCTTCACATCAGCTGACGATCCTACTGGGCATAGAGCAGTCGCAGAGAAGGCATCAAAGTCTGCCGGGCATTCACAGCTTGGCAAGCACAAGACTGACACAGCGGGCTCTGCGTTGAACCGTGCTGCCCAAGAGATCAAATCTCGCAACTCCAGGAAAGACGATTGCCGAGCAGCCGGGACGCCGCCCATGGACAGTCTAGATCTGCAGGTAGGGTTGTGCCTATGGCAGGCCCTCCCCGGGGGCGTCCCCGGCACTCCAGCTGACGGGCCAGGTACCTCCACGGGTCGACGTACCCATGAGGTCACCCCCTCCCCCAACCCACTGGCACACTCCCCAGGCAGTAGCACACTGTCACTTGTCCCTTTGTCCCCCATGCCGCCGCCGGACCTACTTTTGTCAGACCTGCAGCTGTCACCGCGCAACCCCAATGGGCGGGACGCTGCATCCCCACACCCACCGGAACTCCCTTCGCCACATCCCCTCAGCCCGCTCTCCCCAGATCCAGCCCCCGAACGCCACCCAAACACATACTATCCTGTCATCCATATACGTTTGATTAGCCTATAAAATGTTTATATTTCACTATTTTCCAAGACCATGGACCATTCAGCATCAAAGTCTACAACCAGACGTATTTCAGCTCTCTAATGAAAGCACGCTCATTGGTTACATTTTGGTTTTCTCACACTTGCCCAAAATCATATCTGTACAGCAACTCTTTGATCTTACTTAACCCAATGTCCGTGAGTGGTAAAATTCAACATCATTCTGTATACCATGTTCGGTAACACAAGTTTTCCATTCTTAATAGTTTTAACCAGTATCTAGTTGATGGTATTATTTCATTTGTACGAAGTGGATTCCTTCCAGTTTCCTCACAAACAATTTTGTTCGATGCCATAACATATAAGTTTAAAAATCTCTCTAAGGTCGACAGAGAGAGAGAGATAGAAAGAGGCAGACAGACAGACAGAGAAAGTGTCTGTGTGTGTGTGTGAAAGAGAGTTAGAGAGAGAGAGAGAGAGAGAGAGAGAGAGAGAGAAACACAGAGAGAAAGAGAGACAGAAACAGAGACACAGAGAGAGAGAGAGACAGACAGACAAACACATAGAGACAGAGAGAGACAGACAGAGAGAGAGACAAAGAGACCGAGAGGGAGAGAGAGAGAGAGAGAGAGAGAGAGAGAGAGAGAGAGAGAGAGAGAGAAACATAGAGAGAGAAACATAGAGAGAGAAACATAGAGAGAGAGAGAGAAACACAGAGACAGAGAGACAAAGAGACCGAGAGAGAGAGAGAGAGAAAGAGATGGAGGGAGAGGAGAGAGAGAGAAGAAGATAGAGCCATGAGGAAGAAACAGACATGAAAAATGAACAGAGAGACTCACTCTGACAATTTTGATCTGTTTTGACGAAATATCAACACGAATGTCAAGCGTATTTACTGGATACATCATCTGGAATCGGCCATGTTTTTCCCCTCTCTCTCTTGTTTTGTCCCAAACCTGTTGCTGTAGTCTGTTCTGTCTCCTTGGGGCGTTCGTGATGAGGTAGGACGGGACCCACCTTCTCCCGTCGCGATTCGTGAGAGGCGAATGACTCGGAAAATCGATATTTGATTTGCACTTACTTTAACAATCTTTTATGAATTTCGTAGTCAATGACCTCATATAGCCTTCAAAGGTTCATCCACCAGGAAACTCTATTCATCATCATCTTTCAAAGTCATCTGGTCTCTATGGAGCATGCGCAGTGATCTCTTCGTTGCGCTACTTTGATCTGGCGTTTTGTTTGAGTCATGTGATCAAGTAAATTGTCATGTGTCATGATTTCTGGATGAATGCATCAACTCTGTGATGAAGTAACTCCAAATATCTCGTGGTCTTTCACAAGAGAGACACCAGCAAGTGTGAGGTATGTCTTGTTTTTGTATAGGAGTGAATTGGATGAAGGGAATAATGTTTAGTTTACTGATAGTGTGCTTTCCATATTTAGTTACTCTCGTCAAGTTTGAAGCTGTTTGCAGTGGATTTCTTCTACAAAAGAACACGAAACTCAAGACTTGGAATGCTAAAAAAAGTGTTCAACACTTTTTGTTTTCAAACATACAATCATGTTAGTAAAAGACTGCCATTTGGTAGCCGTTTACCATAAAACGGACGGTCGTGAAAAAAGGGGGTTAAATCCATAATGAGCCCATATCAAACCTTGACTTGTTGTCATCAGTTCTTCGAACCAAGTGTGAGTAAAGAAAACACAACATAATTTTTGTAAGTTTAGCCTTTGCACTTTACTGCCTTGAAAACGTTTAGATAACAAACAAAATAGTGCTTTAGCTTCCTTTCCGAAATTCATATCACCTGCCTTGCTCGTAAAATTCCTTTATCTTTCTAGTTCCCCTTTCATTATTGATTTCTGAAACCGTTTGTTTGCAGTGATGCAAAACCTAGCAGAACACTTTCAGGAAAGTGAGAGGACAAAGAGGAGAATAACGGACAGATGATGCTCTCTGTCGTTAAGTGACGAACAGGGGTTTGCTGGATGTGAGTGGCGGTGGGGGTAGGAGAGATGGAACAGGGGGAATAAATCATAGTGGGGTTTCCTGAGGTGTTTGGGTGAGAAGATAAACAAGACAGTAAACGGGTGACAACATGTGGGTATGGGTATGAGAGGGGGATGTGGTTTCGATGCTTGGGTGGGGTTGTCTGTCAACAACGATATGGAGGTGGGAATCATACGCCAATTTTGGAGAATGGCGGTGAGAAGGGGAAGGATGAGTAGGGGGAGGAGGGAGAGAGGGGCGGGAATAGGAGGAGGTGGGTGGGATGGATGAGACGTACACAGACGAGACCAACAGGAACAACACCCACACCAAGTGACCCTAGGCGTAATTGTCAATGA
>JAWQFJ010026061.1:0-25000 GCA_034096865.1 Theodoxus fluviatilis | reverse complement strand
CAGGACGGACAAAGAGGCAGCTAGCTAGGGAGGCTGGTGTACAGGCAGACAGTTGGACGGACAAAGAAACAGGCAGATAGGCAGGCAGGTGTACGGGCAGACAGAGTAACGGACACATGGGCAGGTAGGCAACCAGGCAGGTATACAAGTAGACAGCTGGACGGACAAAGAGTCAGGTAGCTAGGCAGGCTGTTGTACAGGCAGACAGTTAGACGGACAAAGAGTCAGGTAGCTAGGCGGGCTGGTGTACGGGCAGACAGAGTAACGGACACATGGGCAGGTAGGCAACCAGGCAGGTATACAAGTAGACAGCTGGAAGGACAGAGAGTCAGGTAGCTAGGCAGGCTGATGTACAGGCAGACAGTTGATAGGGAAAGCAGGCAGGTAACTACGCAGAAAGGCTGGCAAGCAGGCTGTAGGGAAGGATCAATCAAACAAATTAAACGAAGAAACACATGCATGTACGCAGAAACAGATACTTTGAGGCAGACAAGTAGCCATACACACACAGTGCGACACATAAAACTTACGACGCATACATTGTCAGTGCACGTTGAATAATAATTGTTTTTCATTTTTCGTTGAGTCGGAGCCAATACGCCTTCTTGATCAAGGCACATATATTTTTCTAAGTCGTAGAGCTGAGTTGTCTCTCTGTTTATGGCATATTAAGATGCAACTCTTCGTCATGGCAGTTTTATATGGAGAAAAAGTCATCATTCTTTCCCTTCCTTCTGCCTGTAAAAGATATGTCTACGAACAGGAAGTGACGAACTGTGGCTCACTGTGAGGACATAGACGAAACACCGAACGTACATTTCGAGAATGCTCGTCAGGTAGTGTATGGATTAGGAGGTGCTGTTTCAAATGTCAAATCATCCTTTAGGGTCATAAAGAGCTGAAGCTAATGTCTTAAAGATTGGAAAGTCATGTACCTTGCAGATATTTGCCCCCAATAAAACCTCCTCGTACTTTGTGATGAACCCATCAATTTCCCATTCGCTCAGAGATGCAATCTGACTCGTCCTTTCTTTAACAGGTTATCAGGTTCACATTCTTCAGAAAATAAGTCCAGTCTAGGAAAGAAACCTGAGCGACGCTCTGTTCCCGGGTGTTTAGCACGTGACCTGCAGTCTCTGGCTGGGTGGGTGCGAAGTTCGAAGCTGCGCGGATTCTAGCGTCGCATCCTTGAGGACGGTGCTTTATTTGCATAGCTTTCCCCACCCAGGAGTAAAACGGGTACCTTTTAGGGCTGAAATGGAATATGGTGAAAGCTAACTTTGGCGCTTTCATTCGCAGCCTGGTTGCATACTGCCCATGGTGTTGAGGGGGTGTTGCAGTGATACATTCAGTAGTCCGTTGACCAGGTGGAATAGATGTGCAGTTTGAGCATCCGTTCATGGATGGAAAAACTCGCAATACAAAAGAAGGGCACGTTTACTTTCAACTGAAAAGAGGTTAAAGGAAGTGGCGCGAGAAACCGCCCTAACATCTGTGTCTGCCGCTAAAAAAGCTTTACTGTTTAACTTTTCATTACTATGTCATTCAATCATTCCTTCCCTGGCCTTTGACAGCGACACACAAATAGGAAGCACACGATGAGGTAACAACACAAGATCCACTCTCTGGGGATTATTCCAACGTGATGCTGGCTAACGACTGCAAGGGGTATATCTTCCACTAATCTGTGTCGTCATTGCCCTAACATGTGCCCAGGGTTACTCCTGAGTGGGGAGATGCAACTCTAGCGTCAGTCCAGCGTTGAACGCTGCACCCTCTGGCCACAGGCTCCAGACTGGACTTCTGACAATTAAAAGAACACTCAAGCAGATAATGTCTTGTAAGCCTTTGTGACACTCTGATCGTGCCCAGGTGTTGTACATCGTCCTTGGGCAGCGTCCGAAATGACTGACCAGTCAAGACCTGGACCGACAGTCCCTCCCGCAGCCTCTGCAGACAAAATCGGAGGGTGACGAGGAGTTCGGCTCGTACCTCCTCTCCACCAGTAGCCCTCTCCACCAGCAGCCCTCTCCACCAGCAGCCCTCCACCAGTAGCCCTCTCCACCGGCAGCCCTCTACACTCTCCACCAGCAGCCCTCTCCACCAGCAGCCCTCCACCAGCAGCCCTCCACCAGCAGCCGTCTCCATCCGGCAGCCCTCTCCACCAGTAGCCCTCTCCACCAGCAGCCCTCTCCACCAGCAGCCCTCCACCAGCGGCCCTCTCCACCAGCAGCCCTCTCCACTCTCCACCAGCAGCCCTCTCCACTCTCCACCAGCAGCCCTCCACCAGCAGCCTTCCATCAGCAGCCCTCCACCAGCAGCCCTCTCCACCAGCAGCCCTCTACACTCTCCACCAGCAGGTCTCTCCACCAGCGGCCCTCCACCAGCAGCCCTCTCCACCAGCAGCCCTCTTCACCAGCAGCCCTCCACCAGCAGCCCCCTCCACCAGCAGCCCTCTCCACTCTCCACCAGCAGCCCTCTACACTCTCCACCAGCAGCCCTCTTCACAGGCAGCCCTCTCCACCAGCGGCCCTCTCCACCAGTAGCCCCCTCCACCGGCAGCCCTCTCCACTCTCCACCAGCAGCCCTCTACACTCTCCACCGGCAGCCCTCTCCACCAGCAGCCCTCTCCACCAGCAGCCCTCTCCACCAGCAGCCCTCTCCACCAGCAGCCCTCTCCACCAGCAGCCCTCTCCACCAGCAGCCCTCTCCACCAGCAGCCCTCCACCAGCAGCCCTCTCCACCAGCAGCCCTCTCCACACACCCTCTCACCAGCATCTCTCTCCACACACCCTCTTCACCAGTGGCCCTTTCCACCAGTCAACAGTTTCAGAGAATGGCTAGGTCACTCTGCGGATAGATGACAGCATCGTCACTCCAACAAAATCAACCCGCAATCTCGGAGTCGTGTTTAACTCCGAGATGGACTTCTCCTCCCATATAACACGCGTGTGTGCCGGACATGCAATTTTCATCTGCTACACATTAACGAAATTAGGAAATACCTGACGCAGCCTGTCATGAAGTCTCTTGTTACCAGTCTGGACCTTTCCAGGCTTGACTACAGGGACGCTGTATTGTACGGCATTCCATCAAAACACCTGGATCGACTCCAGGCCATCCATAACAGAGCGGCGCGCCTCATCATTGGAGGCAGGAGGGACTGTCGAATGACACCACTGCTCCACATACTTCACTGGCGTGTAGAGGGCTGCTGTTGTAGAGGGCTGCTGATGAAGAGGGTTGGGGATGGAAGAGGGGGCTGCTGGTGTAGAGGGCTGCTGGTGACGAGGGTTAGGGATGGAGGAGGGGGCTGCTGGTGGAGAGGGCTTCTGGTGAAGAGGGTTGAGGATGGAGGAGACGGCCGCTGGTAGAGAGGACTGCTGGTGGAGAGGGCTGCTGGTGACGAGGGTTAGGGATGGAGGAGGGGGCTGCTGGTGGAGAGGGCTGCTGGTAGAGAGTGAAGAGGCAACCTTTTCAACCAGCAGTCTTCTCAACAAGCGGCCCTCTCCGTCCCCCAACCCTCTCCCATCCCCCAACCCTCTCCACCAGCAGCCCTCTCCACCAGCAGCCCTCTCCACCAGCGAACCTCTCCACCAGCGGCCCACTCCATCCCCCAACCCTCTCCCATCCCCCAACCCTCTCCCATCCCCCAACCCTCTCCCATCCCCCAACCCTCTCCACCAGCAGCCCTCTCTACCAGCAGCCCTCTCCACCAGCAGCCCTCTACACTCTCCACCAGCAGCCCCCTCCACCAGCAGCCCTCTCCACCGGTAGCTCTCTACACTCTCCACCAGCAGCCCTCTCCACCAGCGGCCCTCTCCACCAGCGGCCCTCTCCACCGGCAGCACTCTTCACTCTCCACCAGCAGCCCTCTCCAGCCGCGGCCCACTCCATCCCCCAACCCTCTCCACCAGCAGCCCCCTCCACCAGCAGCCCTCTCCACCAGCGGCCCACTCCATCCCCCAACCCTCTCCATCCCCCAACCCTCTCCACCAGCAGGTCTCTCCACCAGCAGCCCTCTCCACCAGCAGTCCTCTACACTCTCCACCAGCTGCCCTCTTCACCAGCAGCCCTCTCCACCAGCAGCCCTCCACCAGTAGCCCTCTCCACCGGCAGCCCTCTACACTCTCCACCAGCAGCCCTCTCCACCAGCAGCCCTCCACCAGTAGCCCTCCACCAGCAGCCGTCTCCACCGGCAGCCCTCTCCACCAGTAGCCCTCTCCACCAGCAGCCCTCTCCACCAGCAGCCCTCCACCAGTAGCCCTCTCCACCGGCAGCCCTCTACACTCTCCACCAGCAGCCCTCTCCAACAGCAGCCCTCCACCAGCAGCCTTCCACCAGCAGCCGTCTCCACCGGCAGCCCTCTCCACCAGTAGCCCTCTCCACCAGCAGCCCTCTCCACCAGAAGCCCTCCACCAGCGGCCCTCTCCACCAGCAGCCCTGTCCACTCTCCACCAGCAGCCCTCTCCACTCTCCACCAGCAGCCCTCCACCAGCAGCCTTCCACCAGCAGCCCTCTCCACCAGCAGCCCTCTACACTCTCCACCAGCAGGTCTCTCCACCAGCGGCCCTCCACCAGCAGCCCTCTCCACCAGCAGCCCTCTTCACCAGCAGCCCTCCACCAGCAGCCCCCTCCACCAGCAGCCCTCTCCGCTCTCCACCAGCAGCCCTCTACACTCTCCACCAGCAGCCCTCTTCACAGGCAGCCCTCTCCACCAGCGGCCCTCTCCACCAGTAGCCCCCTCCACCGGCAGCCCTCTCCACTCTCCACCAGCAGCCCTCTACACTCTCCACCGGCAGCCCTCTCCACCAGCAGCCCTCTCCACCAGCAGCCCTCTCCACCAGCAGCCCTCTCCACTCTCCACCAGCAGCCCTCTCCACTCTCCACCAGCAGCCCTCTCCACCAGCAGTCCTCTCCACCAGCAGCCCTCTCCACTCTCCACCAGCAGCCCTCTCCACCAGCAGCCCTCTCCACCAGCAGTCCTCTCCACCAGCAGCCCTCTCCACTCTCCACCAGCAGCCCTCTCCACCAGCAGTCCTCTCCACCAGCAGTCCTCTCCACCAGCAGCCCTCTCCACTCTCCACCAGCAGCCCTCTCCACCAGCAGCCCTCTCCACCAGCAGTCCTCTCCACCAGCAGCACTCTCCACTCTCCACCAGCAGCCCTCTCCACCAGCAGCCCTCTCCACCAGCAGTCCTCTCCACCAGCAGTCCTCTCCACCAGCAGTCCTCTCCACCAGCAGCCCTCTCCAACAGCAGCCCTCTCCACCAGCAGCCCTCTCCACTCTCCACCAGCAGCCCTCTCCACCAGCAGCCCTCTCCACCAGCAGCCCTCTCCACCAGCAGCCCTCTCCACCAGCAGTCCTCTCCACCAGCAGTCCTCTCCACCAGCAGTCCTCTCCACCAGCAGCCCTCTCCAACAGCAGCCCTCTCCACCAGCAGCCCTCTCCACCAGCAGCCCTCCACCAGCAGCCCTCTCCACCAGCAGCCCTCCACCAGCAGCCCTCTCCACCAGCAGCCCTCCACCAGCAGCCCTCTCCACCAGCAGCCCTCCACCAGCAGCCCTCTCCACCAGCAGCCCTCTCCACTCTCCACCAGCAGCCCTCTCCACCAGCAGCCCTCTCCACCAGCAGCCCTCCACCAGCAGCCCTCTCCACCAGCAGCCCTCTCCACCAGCAGCCCCCTCCACTCTCCACCAGCAGCCCTCTCCACCGGCAGCCCTCTACACTCTCCACCAGCAGCCCTCTCCACCAGCAGCCCTCTCCACCAGCAGCCCTCTCCACCAGCAGCCCTCTCCACCAGCAGCCCTCCACCAGCGGCCCTCTCCACCGGCAGCCCTCTACACTCTGCACCAGCAGCCCTCTCCACCAGCAGCCCTCCACCAGCAGCCCTCTCCACCAGCAGCCCTCTCCACCAGCAGCCCTCCACCAGCACCCCTCTCCACTCTCCACCAGCAGCCCTCTCCACCAGCAGCCCTCCACCAGCAGCCCTCTCCACCGGCAGCCCTCTCCACCAACAGCCCTCTCCACCAGCAGCCCTCTCCACTCTCCACCAGCAGTCCTCCACCAGCAGCTCTCTCCACCAGCAGCCCTCCACCAGCAGCCCTCTCCACTCTCCACCAGCAGCCCTCTCCACCAGCAGCCCTCTCCACTCTCCACCAGCAGCTCTCTCCACCAGCAGCCCTCCACCAGCAGCCCTCTCCACTCTCCACCAGCAGTCCTCCACCAGCAGCCCTCTCCACTCTCCACCAGCAGTCCTCTCCACCAGCAGCCCTCCACCAGCACCCCTCTCCACTCTCCACCAGCAGCCCTCTCCACCAGCAGCCCTCCACCAGCAGCCCTCTCCACCGGCAGCCCTCTCCACCAGCAGCCCTCTCCACTCTCCACCAGCAGCCCTCTCCACCAGCAGCCCTCCACCAGCACCCCTCTCCACTCTCCACCAGCAGCCCTCTCCACCAGCAGCCCTCCACCAGCAGCCCTCTCCACCGGCAGCCCTCTCCACCAACAGCCCTCTCCACCAGCAGCCCTCTCCACTCTCCACCAGCAGTCCTCCACCAGCAGCTCTCTCCACCAGCAGCCCTCCACCAGCAGCCCTCTCCACTCTCCACCAGCAGCCCTCTCCACCAGCAGCCCTCTCCACTCTCCACCAGCAGCTCTCTCCACCAGCAGCCCTCCACCAGCAGCCCTCTCCACTCTCCACCAGCAGTCCTCCACCAGCAGCTCTCTCCACCAGCAGCCCTCTCCACCAGCAGCCCTCTCCACTCTCCACCAGCAGCTCTCTCCACCAGCAGCCCTCCACCAGCAGCCCTCTCCACTCTCCACCAGCAGCCCTCTCCACCAGCAGCCCTCTCCACTCTCCACCAGCAGCCCTCTCCACCAGCAGCCCTCTCCACCAGCAGCCCTCCACCAGCAGCCCTCTCCACCAGCAGCCCTCCACCAGCAGCCCTCTCCACCAGCAGCCCTCCACCAGCAGCCCTCTCCACCAGCAGCCCTCTCCACCAGCAGCCCTCTCCACCAGCAGCCCTCCACCAGCAGCCCTCTCCACCAGCAGCCCTCTCCACCAGCAGCCCTCTCCACCAGCAGCCCCCTCCACTCTCCACCAGCAGCCCTCTCCACCGGCAGCCCTCTACACTCTCCACCAGCAGCCCTCTCCACCAGCAGCCCTCTCCACCAGCAGCCCTCTCCACCAGCAGCCCTCTCCACCAGCAGCCCTCCACCAGCGGCCCTCTCCACCAGCAGCCCTCTACACTCTACACCAGCAGCCCTCTCCAACAGCAGCCCTCCACCAGCAGCCCTCTCCACCAGCAGCCCTCTCCACCAGCAGCCCTCCATCAGCAGCCCTCTCCACCGGCAGCCCTCTCCACCAGCAGCCCTCCACCAGCAGCCCTCTCCACCGGCAGCCCTCTCCACCAGCAGCCCTCTCCACCAGCAGTCCTCCACCAACAGCCCTCTCCACCAGCAGCCCTCCACCAGCAGCTCTCTCCACCAGCAGTCCTCTCCACTCTCCACCAGCAGCCCTCCACCAGCAGCTCTCTCCACCAGCAGTCCTCTCCACTCTCCACCAGCAGTCCTCCACCAGCAGCTCTCTCCACCAGCAGCCCTCCACCAGCACCCCTCTCCACTCTCCACCAGCAGCCCTCTCCACCAGCAGCCCTCTCCACTCTCCACCAGCAGCCCTCTCCACCAGCAGCCCTCTCCACTCTCCACCAGCAGTCCTCTCCACTCTCCACCAGCAGCCCTCTCCACCAGCAGCCCTCTCCACTCTCCACCAGCAGCCCTCTCCACCAGCAGCCCTCTCCACCAGCAGCCCTCTCCACTCTCCACCAGCAGCCCTCTCCACCAGCAGCCCTCTCCACTCTCCACCAGCAGCCCTCTCCACTCTCCACCAGCAGCCCTCTCCACCAGCAGCCCTCTCCACTCTCCACCAGCAGTCCTCCACCAGCAGCTCTCTCCACCAGCAGCCCTCCACCAGCACCCCTCTCCACTCTCCACCAGCAGCCCTCTCCACCAGCAGCCCTCTCCACTCTCCACCAGCAGCCCTCTCCACCAGCAGCCCTCTCCACCAGCAGCCCTCCACCAGCAGCCCTCTCCACTCTCCACCAGCAGCCCTCTCCACCAGCAGCCCTCTCCACTCTCCACCAGCAGCCCTCTCCACCAGCAGCCCTCTCCACCAGCAGTCCTCCACCAGCAGCCCTCTCCACCAGCAGCCCTCTCCACCAGCAGCCCTCTCCACCAGCAGCTCTCTCCACCAGCAGTCCTCTCCACTCTCCACCAGCAGCCCTCTCCACCAGCAGCCCTCTCCACCAGCAGCCCTCTCCACCAGCAGCCCTCTCCACTCTCCACCAGCAGCCCTCTCCACCAGCAGCCCTCTCCACCAGCAGCCCTCTCCACCAGCAGCTCTCTCCACCAGCAGCCCTCTCCACTCTCCACCAGCAGCCCTCTCCACCAGCAGTCCTCCACCAGCAGCCCTCTCCACCAGCAGCCCTCTCCACCAGCAGCCCTCTCCACCAGCAGCTCTCTCCACCAGCAGCCCTCCACCAGCAGTCCTCTCCACTCTCCACCAGCAGCCCTCTCCACCAGCAGCCCTCTCCACCAGCAGCCCTCTCCACCAGCAGCCCTCTCCACCAGCAGTCCTCTCCACCAGCAGCCCTCTCCACCAGCAGCCCTCTCCACTCTCCACCAGCAGCCCTCTCCACCAGCAGCCCTCTCCACCAGCAGCCCTCTCCACCAGCAGCCCTCTCCACTCTCCACCAGCAGCCCTCTCCACTCTCCACCAGCAGCCCTCTCCACCAGCAGCCCTCTCCACCAGCAGTCCTCTCCACTCTCCACCAGCAGCTCTCTCCACCAGCAGCCCTCTCCACCAGCAGCCCTCTCCACCAGCAGCCCTCTCCACCAGCAGCTCTCTCCACCAGCAGCCCTCTTCACTCTCCACCAGCAGCTCTCTCCACCAGCAGCCCTCTCCACCAGCAGCCCTCTCCACCAGCAGCCCTCTCCACCAGCAGCTCTCTCCACCAGCAGCCCTCCACCAGCAGCCCTCTCCACCAGCAGCTCTCTCCACCAGCAGCCCTCCACCAGCAGCCCTCTCCACTCTCCACCAGCAGCCCTCTCCACCAGCAGTCCTCCACCAGCAGCCCTCTCCACCAGCAGCCCTCTCCACCAGCAGCCCTCTCCACTCTCCACCAGCAGCCCTCTCCACTCTCCACCAGCAGCCCTCTCCACTCTCCACCAGCAGCCCTCTCCACCAGCAGCCCTCTCCACCAGCAGCCCTCTCCACCAGCAGCCCTCTCCACCAGCAGCCCTCTCCACCAGCAGCCCTCTCCACTCTCCACCAGCAGCCCTCTCCACCAGCAGCCCTCTCCACCAGCAGCCCTCTCCACCAGCAGCCCTCTCCACCAGCAGCCCTCTCCACCAGCAGCCCTCTCCACCAGCAGCCCTCTCCACTCTCCACCAGCAGCCCTCTCCACCAGCAGCCCCCTCCACCAGCAGCCCTCTCCACCAGCAGCCCTCTTCACCAACAGCCCTCTCCATTCTCCACCAGCAGCCCTCTCCACTCTCCACCAGCAGCCCTCTCCACCAGCAGCCCTCTCCACTCTCCACCAGCAGCCCTCTCCACTCTCCACCAGCAGCCCTCTCCACTCTCCACCAGCAGCCCTCTCCACCAGCAGCCCTCTCCACCAGCAGCCCTCTCCACTCTCCACCAGCAGCCCTCTTCACCAAGAGCACTCTCCACCAACAGCCCTCTCCACCAGCAGCCCTCTCCACCAACAGCTCTCTCCACCAACAGCCCTCTCCACTCTCCACCAGCAGCCCTCTCCACCAGCAGCCCTCTCCACCAGCAGCCCTCTCCACTCTCCACCAGCAGCCCTCTCCACCAGCAGCCCTCTCCACCAGCAGCCCTCTCCACCAGCAGCCCTCTCCACCAGCAGCCCTCTCCACCAGCAGCCCTCTCCACCAGCAGCCCTCTCCACCAGCAGCCCTCTCCACCAGCAGCCCTCTCCACTCTCCACCAGCAGCCCTCTCCACCAGCAGCCCTCTCCACCAGCAGCCCTCTCCACCAGCAGCCCTCTCCACTCTCCACCAGCAGCCCTCTCCACCAGCAGCCCTCTCCACCAGCAGCCCTCTTCACCAGCAGCCCTCTCCACTCTCCACCAGCAGCCCTCTCCACCAGCAGCCCCCTCCACCAGCAGCCCTCTCCACCAGCAGCCCTCTCCACCAGCAGCCCCCTCCACCAGCTGCCCTCTCCACCAGCAGCCCTCTCCACTCTCCACCAGCAGCCCTCTCCACCAGCAGCCCCCTCCACCAGCTTGTTACGAATCGAATGTGGCGAATGGTGGTGTGCACGTGGTTAGGTTTTGACTGGGATTATTTTTAGCATGAGTGGGTGACGTAGTGACTGAGGAGTGTTCACGGGTGAGCGAATGATCTGATTGATTGTATATTTGCCGAGTGAAAGCTGGATACGACACTCGAGCGAATGAACCCCAGGGTGACGGGTGAGTGCTTATTTTATCTGTATCCTTCTATATTGTAAATACCGCGGATGTATGATGATTGATTGTGAAGGAACGGATGAGTGAGTATGTGGTTTTTTTCAGGGTTCTTTGGATAGCGGAGCAGTGGAGCTTTCCGGGCGGGGGCCTGTCTGAAGACTGTCGGCGGGGGGCCGCTGAAGCTTGAGTGTATGAAGTCTGAGTGCCGGCAGGGGCCGCACGTCAGCACCTGTGAGCCCTGGTGTGGGACGGGCAGTGGAGTTTGTTTGCGTTTGAATACACCTTGTTGGAACTCTGTGCTGGCGTTTTGTGTTTCTTGTTTATTTTCATTTGTGCGGGCTAGGCAAACCCGAGGCCCAGTTAGCCTGTCCGTAACAACTGGCGAGCCTGCCTACTTCACCTGTGTGTGAGTACCTGAATTGACCTATGTTTTGTATTTCTGACATGATTGGATTTCGGTTTGGCGCGGGCCAGTCATGTGAGTGTATGCTCGACGTGCGAATGTGATTTGCTCAGTGATGTCACAATGGCATTCTTTGTATTGCTGATGGTTTTGGATTGATATTGTGTGCTCTGTGATTTAATTGATTTCCTGATTTGTGCAGCGATTTCACAGTTGCATGCTCTGTATTGTTTGAGGATTTTTGAATTGATAGGGTGTGCTCTGTGACTTAATTGATTTCCTGATTTGCGCAGGGATTTCACAGTTCCGTGCTCTGTATTGTTTGATGATTTTTGAATTGATAGGGTGTGCTATGTGATTCAATTGATTTCCTGATTTGCGCAGTAAGTCCACAGTTACATGCGTTCGATTGTGAGGGGCAATTTTGTGGCTGTTATCTGCTCTGTGTTGATTGGATTTTTTGCTGTGCTCCGTGAGTGCACTGTTGCATGCTCGGGAGTGTGTGATAAGTGAACTGCCGTCTCGGACGAGCGGCAAGTAGTATTTTTCATGTTTTGAGTTGGTGGCGCCGACAACTTGCATGCTGGAATTTGCTCGGCTGGTGTACCCCATGTTTGAAGGAAGTGTCTATCGGACGATTGATTGATTTATATATTTTTTTTACTTTGCTGTGTTCAGTTGCATGCGTTGGATTGTGATGATTTGATTTTTTTTTTGCTGTGCTTAGTGATTGCGCAGTTGCATGCTGTGAGTTGTGATTGATATTATGTGCACTCTGAATTATATAATTTTCCGCTTGGCTCAGTGAGTCGCAGTGCATGCCTTGGATCGAGCGATAATATTTTGAGTTGGTTCTTTGCTTTGTTCAGTAAGTCCACAGTTGTGTGATAAGTGAGCTGTCGTCTCGGACGATCAGCCAGTTGTATCTTTCATGTTTTGAGTTGGTGGCTCCGACAACTTGCATGCTTAAATTTGCTCGGCTGGTGTACCCCATGTTTGAGGGAAGTGTCGGTTGGACGATTGATTGATTTGTTGTGTGTTTTAGGGTGGGGGGTTGTGTTTTGTTTTTGGAATTGGCCATTGGCGCGCTGTTCTGCTTGCTTGGCAAATTTGAATGGTTGTAGGGAATTTGCAGGGGCTTTGCACTGAAGAAGTGTAGATTATCAGGGTAGCATTGAATACGTGGATTATATTCTGATAATTCGACATGGAAGAGAAGCCAACCAAGGTTGACCCCTTGGGTCGGGTTGACCCATTTGTTGCGTACAAGGTTGAGGCTGAAAGTCTGGGATTGGAAGGTCTGGAAATGACGAGATATGTGCAAGAACGAGCGAGAGAAGAGAGACAGAGAGAGCGGGAAGAGCGCGAGAAGGAACGAGAGAGGCAAGAGCGCGAGAAAGAACGTGAGCGGGAAGAGAAAGAACGAGAGAGGCAGTTTGAATTGGAGAAACTAAGAGTGAGCAAGGATGTTGCCTCCACTCCTTCAAAAAAAATTGCGGCAAGTCCAAAATTGCCATACTTTGATGACAAAACGGACGAGATGGATAGCTATCTCTTTCGTTTTGAGAAGTACGCGGGGCCGTGGGATGGGATAGACGGGATTGGGCTACGCTGCTTCCCTCTCTTTTGAAGGGCAAAGCTCTCAACACCTACCACGAGCTATCGTTGCGAGAGTCGCTCTCGTACGACGAGCTCAAAAAAGCGTTGTTGCGCACCTTCCAGTGCTCCGCAGAGGGTTATCGGTCTCGCTTCCGTGCCTTGAAGCCTCAGCAGGGAGAAAGTATGATGACTTATGTAAGTCATTTGAGGCATCTCTTGGATCGGTGGGTAGACCTGTCGCGGGTCGAGACAACATTGGACGGCCTCATCAATCTGGTCTTGAGGGAGCAGATTCTCGCGTCTTGCTCGGCCAGTTTGGTCACCTTTCTAAAGGAGCGAGAGTACGGGTCGGTGCAAGACTTGGTGGCCGATGCTGAAAGGTATCGGGAGGCTCATCCCTCTCAGTCCATGTCTGCCAAGGCATCTGCTGATGTGTGGTCGGCAGGGGTTGCTACACCCGTGGAGGCACCTGGGTTTTCGCGACCAAACTCCCAAGGGGTGCAGAGGGGTCGAGCAATTTTCCGTCCAGGGCCCCGCAGAGGGCTTTACAGGGGAGGGCGTGCGGACACTGAGCGATCTCAGCTTCCGGATAAGGACGTCGCGTGTTGGTACTGCGGGGAGGCGGGCCATAGGATTCGGGAGTGTCCGGCGAAACCCGCCCCAAGGGGCCAGGTCACGGCATCTTGTGTCGTGGTGCCGTGTGGGGACTCACGGGAATTTGCTTCGTCTGGCAGTGGGGGACAGATGCCTGACGTTAGCTGTGCTATGGCGTTGGAGCATGACGTGCCCAGCTCGTTGCAAATCTGCTCGGGTCAGTTGAACGGACGACCGGTGCAGGTGATGCTTGACTCGGGGTGCTCGACCGTTGGGGTGCGTCGATCTTATCTGACTCCGGATCAAATCACGGAACGCGTGCTGCGTTGTCGACAGTTCGCAGGTGATATTGTCGAGCTACCAGTCGCACGGGTCAGGTTGGAGACTCCGGTGTTCAGGGGTGAGGTTGATGCTTGCGTCATCGAGAATCCCGTGTGTGACGTCATTCTGGGTAGGATTCCGGGAGCTCGGTTCCAATGCGCAGAGCTAGTGGGGGCCATGCAGACAAGGGCACAGGCTCAGGCTGGGGAGAAGCCTTTCCGTCCTCTACTTGCGGCAAAATGTCCTGAAGTAGACATCACCCCTCAGAGGGTGCAGTCACTGCAGAGGTCGGATGTTCCTCTTAATACCCATTTTCATGACTCGACGGGTTGTCACTGGGTGGGTCCCGGGGAGGTGGTGGGCCCGTTGACTCCTTCGTCGTCCAGGGGAGACAAGTGTGTCCTCGCGTTGGTCGAGGGGGCCACGCGCTGTCCGGGGGCAGTGGCGCTGCGCGCTGTAGAGACGAAGGTCGTGGCAGAAGCACGGGGGTACGTTTTTCCCCGCACAGGGGTGCCCGGGGAAATGCTGCCAGACCTAGGGTTGCAGTTCACGGTGGGTGATGAAGGTTCCATCTCTTACCGTTTGAGGGCCGCTGAAATTCGCAGGCGGATATGGGTTCCAGGATGATGCAGGATTGAAGCTACACAAGTTGCAGGAACTTGTTCGGCTTGATGGGGGGGTGGTTGTTACGAATCGAATGTGGCGAATGGTGGTGTGCACGTGGTTAGGTTTTGACTGGGATTATTTTTAGCATGAGTGGGTGACGTAGTGACTGAGGAGTGTTCACGGGTGAGCGAATGATCTGATTGATTGTATATTTGCCGAGTGAAAGCTGGATACGACACTCGAGCGAATGAACCCCAGGGTGACGGGTGAGTGCTTATTTTATCTGTATCCTTCTATATTGTAAATACCGCGGATGTATGATGATTGATTGTGAAGGAACGGATGAGTGAGTATGTGGTTTTTTTCAGGGTTCTTTGGATAGCGGAGCAGTGGAGCTTTCCGGGCGGGGGCCTGTCTGAAGACTGTCGGCGGGGGGCCGCTGAAGCTTGAGTGTATGAAGTCTGAGTGCCGGCAGGGGCCGCACGTCAGCACCTGTGAGCCCTGGTGTGGGACGGGCAGTGGAGTTTGTTTGCGTTTGAATACACCTTGTTGGAACTCTGTGCTGGCGTTTTGTGTTTCTTGTTTATTTTCATTTGTGCGGGCTAGGCAAACCCGAGGCCCAGTTAGCCTGTCCGTAACACAGCTGCCCTCTCCACCAGCAGCCCTCTCCACTCTCCACCAGCAGCCCTCTCCACCAGCAGCCCCCTCCACCAGCTGCCCTCTCCACCAGCAGCCCTCTCCACTCTCCACCAGCAGCCCTCTCCACCAGCAGCCCTCTCCACTCTCCACCAGCAGCCGTCTCCACCGGCAGCCCTCTCCACTCTCCACCAGCAGTCCTCTCCACCAGCAGCCCTCTCCACCAGCAGCCCTCTCCAACAGCAACCCTCTTCACCAGCAGCCTTCTCCACCAGCAGCCCTCTCCACCAGCAGCCCTCTCCACTCTCCACCAGCAGCCCTCTCCACCAGCAGCCCTCTTCACCAGAGGCCCTCCACCAGCAGCCCTCTCCACCAGCAGCCCTCTCCACCAGCAGCCCTCTCCACTCTCCACCAGCAGCCCTCTCCACCAGCAGCCCTCTCCACCAGCAGCCCTCTCCACCAGCAGCCCTCTCCACCAGCAGCCCTCTCCACCAGCAGCCCTCTCCACCAGCAGCCCTCTCCACCAGCAGCCCTCTCCACCAGCAGCCCTCTCCACCAGCAGCCCTCTCCACTCTCCACCAGCAGCCCTCTCCACCAGCAGCCCTCTCCACCAGCAGCCCTCTCCACTCTCCACCAGCAGCCCTCTCCACCAGCAGCCCTCTCCACCAGCAGCCCTCTCCACTCTCCACCAGCAGCCCTCTCCACCAGCAGCCCTCTCCACCAGCAGCCCTCTCCACCAGCAGCCCTCTCCACCAGCAGCCCTCTCCACCAGCAGCCCTCTTCACCAGCAGCCCTCTCCACCAGCAGCCCTCTCCACCAGCAGCCCTCTCCACCAGCAGCCCTCTCCACCAGCAGCCCTCCACTCCACCAGCAGCCCTCTCCACCAGCAGCCCTCTCCACCAGCAGCCCTCTCCACTCTCCACCAGCAGCCCTCTCCACCAGCAGCCCTCTCCACCAGCAGCCTCTCCACCAGCAGCCCTCTCCACTCTCCACCAGCAGCCCTCTCCACCAGCAGCCCTCTCCACTCTCCACCAGCAGCCCTCTCCACCAGCAGCCCTCTCCACTCTCCACCAGCAGCCCTCTCCACCAGCAGCCCTCTCCACCAGCAGCCCTCTCCACCAGCAGCCCTCTCCACCAGCAGCCTTCTCCACCAGCAGCCCTCTCCACCAGCAGCCCTCTCCACCAGCAGCCCTCTCCACACTTCACCAGCAGCCCTCTCCAACAGCAGCCCTCCACCAGCGGCCCTCTCCACCGGCAGCCCTCTCCACTCTCCACCAGCAGCCCTCTCCACCAGCAGCCCTCTCCACTCTCCACCAGCAGCCCTCTCCACCAGCAGCCCTCTCCACCAGCAGCCCTCTCCACCAGCAGCCCTCTCCACCAGCAGCCCTCTCCACCAGCAGCCCCCTCCACTCTCCACCAGCAGCCCTCTCCACCAGCAGCCCTCTCCACTCTCCACCAGCAGCCCTCTCCACCAGCAGCCCTCTCCACTCTCCACCAGCAGCCCTCTCCACCAGCAGCCCTCTCCACCAGCAGCCCTCTCCACCAGCAGCCCTCTCCACCAGCAGCCCTCTCCACCAGCAGCCCTCTCCACTCTCCACCAGCAGCCCTCTCCACCAGCAGCCCTCTCCACCAGCAGCCCTCTCCACCAGCAGCCCTCTCCACCAGCAGCCCTCTCCACCAGCAGCCCTCTCCACCAGCAGCCCTCCACCAGCAGCCTTCTCCACCAGCAGCCCTCTCCACCAGCAGCCCTCTCCACCAGCAGCCCTCTCCACCAGCAGCCCTCTCCACTCTCCACCAGCAGCCCTCCACCAGCAGCCCTCTCCACTCTCCACCAGCAGCCCTCTCCACCAGCAGCCCTCTCCACTCTCCACCAGCAGCCTTCTCCACCAGCAGCCCTCTCCACTCTCCACCAGCAGCCCTCTCCACCAGCAGCCCTCTCCACCAGCAGCCCTCTCCACCAGCAGCCTCTCACCAGCAGCCTCTCCACCACCAGCCCTCTCCACCAGCAGCCTCTCCACCACCAGCCCTCTCCACTCTCCACCAGCAGCCCTCTCCACCAGCAGCCCTCCACCAGCAGCCCTCTCCACTCTCCACCAGCAGCCCTCTCCACCAGCAGCCCTCTTCACCAGCAGCCCTCTCCACCAGCAGCCCTCTCCACCAGCAGCCCTCTCCACCAGCAGCCCTCTCCACTCTCCACCAGCAGCCCTCTCCACCAGCAGCCCTCTCCACCAGCAGCCCTCTCCACCAGCAGCCCTCTCCACCAGCAGCCCTCTCCACCAGCAGCCCTCTCCACCAGCAGCCTCTCCACCAGCAGCCCTCCACCAGCAGCCCTCTCCACCAGCAGCCCTCCACCAGCAGCCCTCTCCACTCTCCACCAGCAGCCCTCTCCACCAGCAGCCCTCTCCACTCTCCACCAGCAGCCCTCTCCACCAGCAGCCCTCCACCAGCAGCCCTCTCCACTCTCCACCAGCAGCCCTCTCCACCAGCAGCCCTCTCCACCGGCAGCCCTCTCCACCGGCAGCCCTCTCCACTCTCCACCAGCAGCTCTCTCCACCAGCAGCCCTCCACCAGCAGCCCTCTCCACTCTCCACCAGCAGCCCTCTCCACCAGCAGCCCTCTCCACTCTCCACCAGCAGCCCTCTCCACCAGCAGCCCTCTCCACCAGCAGCCCTCTCCACTCTCCACCAGCAGCCCTCTCCACTCTCCACCAGCAGCCCTCTCCACCAGCAGCCCTCTCCACCAGCAGCCCTCTCCACCAGCAGCCCTCTCCACCAGCAGCCCTCTCCACCAGCAGCCCTCTCCACTCTCCACCAGCAGCCCTCTCCACCAGCAGCCCTCTCCACTCTCCACCAGCAGCCCTCTCCACCAGCAGCCCTCTCCACTCTCCACCAGCAGCCCTCTCCACCAGCAGCCCTCTCCACCAGCAGCCCTCTCCACCAGCAGCCCTCTCCACTCTCCACCAGCAGCCCTCTCCACCAGCAGCCCTCTCCACCAGCAGCCCTCTCCACTCTCACCAGCAGCCCTCTCCACCAGCAGCCCTCCACCAGCAGCCCTCTCCACCAGCAGCCCTCTCCACCAGCAGCCCCCTCCATCCCTCCCCAGCCCTCTCCACCAGCAGCCCTCTCCACCAGCAGCCTCTCCACCAGCAGCCCTCTCCACCAGCAGCCCTCTCCACCAGCAGCCCTCTCCACCAGCAGCCCTCCACCACAGCCCTCTCCACCAGCAGCCCTCCACCAGCAGCTCTCTCCACCAGCAGTCCTCTCCACTCTCCACCAGCAGCCCTCCACCAGCAGCTCTCTCCACCAGCAGCCTCTCCACTCTCCACCAGCAGTCCTCCACCAGCAGCTCTCTCCACCAGCAGCCCTCCACCAGCACCCCTCTCCACTCTCCACCAGCAGCCCTCTCCACCAGCAGCCCTCTCCACTCTCCACCAGCAGCCCTCTCCACCAGCAGCCCTCTCCACTCTCCACCAGCAGTCCTCTCCACTCTCCACCAGCAGCCCTCTCCACCAGCAGCCCTCTCCACTCTCCACCAGCAGCCCTCTCCACCAGCAGCCCTCTCCACCAGCAGCCCTCTCCACTCTCCACCAGCAGCCCTCTCCACCAGCAGCCCTCTCCACTCTCCACCAGCAGCCCTCTCCACTCTCCACCAGCAGCCCTCTCCACCAGCAGCCCTCTCCACTCTCCACCAGCAGTCCTCCACCAGCAGCCCTCTCCACCAGCAGCCCTCTCCACCAGCAGCCCTCTCCACTCTCCACCAGCAGCCCTCTCCACCAGCAGCCCTCTCCACTCTCCACCAGCAGCCCTCTCCACCAGCAGCCCTCTCCACCAGCAGCCCTCCACCAGCAGCCCTCTCCACTCTCCACCAGCAGCCCTCTCCACCAGCAGCCCTCTCCACTCTCCACCAGCAGCCCTCTCCACCAGCAGCCCTCTCCACCAGCAGTCCTCCACCAGCAGCCCTCTCCACCAGCAGCCCTCTCCACCAGCAGCCCTCTCCACCAGCAGCTCTCTCCACCAGCAGTCCTCTCCACTCTCCACCAGCAGCCCTCTCCACCAGCAGCCCTCTCCACCAGCAGCCCTCTCCACCAGCAGCCCTCTCCACTCTCCACCAGCAGCCCTCTCCACCAGCAGCCCTCTCCACCAGCAGCCCTCTCCACCAGCAGCTCTCTCCACCAGCAGCCCTCTCCACTCTCCACCAGCAGCCCTCTCCACCAGCAGTCCTCCACCAGCAGCCCTCTCCACCAGCAGCCCTCTCCACCAGCAGCCCTCTCCACCAGCAGCTCTCTCCACCAGCAGCCCTCCACCAGCAGTCCTCTCCACTCTCCACCAGCAGCCCTCTCCACCAGCAGCCCTCTCCACCAGCAGCCCTCTCCACCAGCAGCCCTCTCCACCAGCAGTCCTCTCCACCAGCAGCCCTCTCCACCAGCAGCCCTCTCCACTCTCCACCAGCAGCCCTCTCCACCAGCAGCCCTCTCCACCAGCAGCCCTCTCCACCAGCAGCCCTCTCCACTCTCCACCAGCAGCCCTCTCCACTCTCCACCAGCAGCCCTCTCCACCAGCAGCCCTCTCCACCAGCAGCCCTCTCCACTCTCCACCAGCAGCTCTCTCCACCAGCAGCCCTCTCCACCAGCAGCCCTCTCCACCAGCAGCCCTCTCCACCAGCAGCTCTCTCCACCAGCAGCCCTCTTCACTCTCCACCAGCAGCTCTCTCCACCAGCAGCCCTCTCCACCAGCAGCCCTCTCCACCAGCAGCCCTCTCCACCAGCAGCTCTCTCCACCAGCAGCCCTCCACCAGCAGCCCTCTCCACCAGCAGCTCTCTCCACCAGCAGCCCTCTCCACTCTCCACCAGCAGCCCTCTCCACTCTCCACCAGCAGCCCTCTCCACCAGCAGTCCTCCACCAGCAGCCCTCTCCACCAGCAGCCCTCTCCACCAGCAGCCCTCTCCACTCTCCACCAGCAGCCCTCTCCACTCTCCACCAGCAGCCCTCTCCACTCTCCACCAGCAGCCCTCTCCACCAGCAGCCCTCTCCACCAGCAGCCCTCTCCACCAGCAGCCCTCTCCACCAGCAGCCCTCTCCACCAGCAGCCCTCTCCACTCTCCACCAGCAGCCCTCTCCACCAGCAGCCCTCTCCACCAGCAGCCCTCTCCACCAGCAGCCCTCTCCACCAGCAGCCCTCTCCACCAGCAGCCCTCTCCACCAGCAGCCCTCTCCACTCTCCACCAGCAGCCCTCTCCACCAGCAGCCCCCTCCACCAGCAGCCCTCTCCACCAGCAGCCCTCTCCACCAACAGCCCTCTCCACTCTCCACCAGCAGCCCTCTCCACTCTCCACCAGCAGCCCTCTCCACCAGCAGCCCTCTCCACTCTCCACCAGCAGCCCTCTCCACTCTCCACCAGCAGCCCTCTCCACTCTCCACCAGCAGCCCTCTCCACCAGCAGCCCTCTCCACCAGCAGCCCTCTCCACTCTCCACCAGCAGCCCTCTTCACCAAGAGCACTCTCCACCAACAGCCCTCTCCACCAGCAGCCCTCTCCACCAACAGCTCTCTCCACCAACAGCCCTCTCCACTCTCCACCAGCAGCCCTCTCCACCAGCAGCCCTCTCCACCAGCAGCCCTCTCCACTCTCCACCAGCAGCCCTCTCCACCAGCAGCCCTCTCCACCAGCAGCCCTCTCCACCAGCAGCCCTCTCCACCAGCAGCCCTCTCCACCAGCAGCCCTCTCCACCAGCAGCCCTCTCCACCAGCAGCCCTCTCCACCAGCAGCCCTCTCCACTCTCCACCAGCAGCCCTCTCCACCAGCAGCCCTCTCCACCAGCAGCCCTCTCCACCAGCAGCCCTCTCCACTCTCCACCAGCAGCCCTCTCCACCAGCAGCCCTCTCCACCAGCAGCCCTCTTCACCAGCAGCCCTCTCCACTCTCCACCAGCAGCCCTCTCCACCAGCAGCCCCCTCCACCAGCAGCCCTCTCCACCAGCAGCCCTCTCCACCAGCAGCCCCCTCCACCAGCTGCCCTCTCCACCAGCAGCCCTCTCCACTCTCCACCAGCAGCCCTCTCCACCAGCAGCCCCCTCCACCAGCTTGTTACGAATCGAATGTGGCGAATGGTGGTGTGCACGTGGTTAGGTTTTGACTGGGATTATTTTTAGCATGAGTGGGTGACGTAGTGACTGAGGAGTGTTCACGGGTGAGCGAATGATCTGATTGATTGTATATTTGCCGAGTGAAAGCTGGATACGACACTCGAGCGAATGAACCCCAGGGTGACGGGTGAGTGCTTATTTTATCTGTATCCTTCTATATTGTAAATACCGCGGATGTATGATGATTGATTGTGAAGGAACGGATGAGTGAGTATGTGGTTTTTTTCAGGGTTCTTTGGATAGCGGAGCAGTGGAGCTTTCCGGGCGGGGGCCTGTCTGAAGACTGTCGGCGGGGGGCCGCTGAAGCTTGAGTGTATGAAGTCTGAGTGCCGGCAGGGGCCGCACGTCAGCACCTGTGAGCCCTGGTGTGGGACGGGCAGTGGAGTTTGTTTGCGTTTGAATACACCTTGTTGGAACTCTGTGCTGGCGTTTTGTGTTTCTTGTTTATTTTCATTTGTGCGGGCTAGGCAAACCCGAGGCCCAGTTAGCCTGTCCGTAACAACTGGCGAGCCTGCCTACTTCACCTGTGTGTGAGTACCTGAATTGACCTATGTTTTGTATTTCTGACATGATTGGATTTCGGTTTGGCGCGGGCCAGTCATGTGAGTGTATGCTCGACGTGCGAATGTGATTTGCTCAGTGATGTCACAATGGCATTCTTTGTATTGCTGATGGTTTTGGATTGATATTGTGTGCTCTGTGATTTAATTGATTTCCTGATTTGTGCAGCGATTTCACAGTTGCATGCTCTGTATTGTTTGAGGATTTTTGAATTGATAGGGTGTGCTCTGTGACTTAATTGATTTCCTGATTTGCGCAGGGATTTCACAGTTCCGTGCTCTGTATTGTTTGATGATTTTTGAATTGATAGGGTGTGCTATGTGATTCAATTGATTTCCTGATTTGCGCAGTAAGTCCACAGTTACATGCGTTCGATTGTGAGGGGCAATTTTGTGGCTGTTATCTGCTCTGTGTTGATTGGATTTTTTGCTGTGCTCCGTGAGTGCACTGTTGCATGCTCGGGAGTGTGTGATAAGTGAACTGCCGTCTCGGACGAGCGGCAAGTAGTATTTTTCATGTTTTGAGTTGGTGGCGCCGACAACTTGCATGCTGGAATTTGCTCGGCTGGTGTACCCCATGTTTGAAGGAAGTGTCTATCGGACGATTGATTGATTTATATATTTTTTTTACTTTGCTGTGTTCAGTTGCATGCGTTGGATTGTGATGATTTGATTTTTTTTTTTGCTGTGCTTAGTGATTGCGCAGTTGCATGCTGTGAGTTGTGATTGATATTATGTGCACTCTGAATTATATAATTTTCCGCTTGGCTCAGTGAGTCGCAGTGCATGCCTTGGATCGAGCGATAATATTTTGAGTTGGTTCTTTGCTTTGTTCAGTAAGTCCACAGTTGTGTGATAAGTGAGCTGTCGTCTCGGACGATCAGCCAGTTGTATCTTTCATGTTTTGAGTTGGTGGCTCCGACAACTTGCATGCTTAAATTTGCTCGGCTGGTGTACCCCATGTTTGAGGGAAGTGTCGGTTGGACGATTGATTGATTTGTTGTGTGTTTTAGGGTGGGGGGTTGTGTTTTGTTTTTGGAATTGGCCATTGGCGCGCTGTTCTGCTTGCTTGGCAAATTTGAATGGTTGTAGGGAATTTGCAGGGGCTTTGCACTGAAGAAGTGTAGATTATCAGGGTAGCATTGAATACGTGGATTATATTCTGATAATTCGACATGGAAGAGAAGCCAACCAAGGTTGACCCCTTGGGTCGGGTTGACCCATTTGTTGCGTACAAGGTTGAGGCTGAAAGTCTGGGATTGGAAGGTCTGGAAATGACGAGATATGTGCAAGAACGAGCGAGAGAAGAGAGACAGAGAGAGCGGGAAGAGCGCGAGAAGGAACGAGAGAGGCAAGAGCGCGAGAAAGAACGTGAGCGGGAAGAGAAAGAACGAGAGAGGCAGTTTGAATTGGAGAAACTAAGAGTGAGCAAGGATGTTGCCTCCACTCCTTCAAAAAAAATTGCGGCAAGTCCAAAATTGCCATACTTTGATGACAAAACGGACGAGATGGATAGCTATCTCTTTCGTTTTGAGAAGTACGCGGGTGCCGTGGGATGGGATAGACGGGATTGGGCTACGCTGCTTCCCTCTCTTTTGAAGGGCAAAGCTCTCAACACCTACCACGAGCTATCGTTGCGAGAGTCGCTCTCGTACGACGAGCTCAAAAAAGCGTTGTTGCGCACCTTCCAGTGCTCCGCAGAGGGTTATCGGTCTCGCTTCCGTGCCTTGAAGCCTCAGCAGGGAGAAAGTATGATGACTTATGTAAGTCATTTGAGGCATCTCTTGGATCGGTGGGTAGACCTGTCGCGGGTCGAGACAACATTGGACGGCCTCATCAATCTGGTCTTGAGGGAGCAGATTCTCGCGTCTTGCTCGGCCAGTTTGGTCACCTTTCTAAAGGAGCGAGAGTACGGGTCGGTGCAAGACTTGGTGGCCGATGCTGAAAGGTATCGGGAGGCTCATCCCTCTCAGTCCATGTCTGCCAAGGCATCTGCTGATGTGTGGTCGGCAGGGGTTGCTACACCCGTGGAGGCACCTGGGTTTTCGCGACCAAACTCCCAAGGGGTGCAGAGGGGTCGAGCAATTTTCCGTCCAGGGCCCCGCAGAGGGCTTTACAGGGGAGGGCGTGCGGACACTGAGCGATCTCAGCTTCCGGATAAGGACGTCGCGTGTTGGTACTGCGGGGAGGCGGGCCATAGGATTCGGGAGTGTCCGGCGAAACCCGCCCCAAGGGGCCAGGTCACGGCATCTTGTGTCGTGGTGCCGTGTGGGGACTCACGGGAATTTGCTTCGTCTGGCAGTGGGGGACAGATGCCTGACGTTAGCTGTGCTATGGCGTTGGAGCATGACGTGCCCAGCTCGTTGCAAATCTGCTCGGGTCAGTTGAACGGACGACCGGTGCAGGTGATGCTTGACTCGGGGTGCTCGACCGTTGGGGTGCGTCGATCTTATCTGACTCCGGATCAAATCACGGAACGCGTGCTGCGTTGTCGACAGTTCGCAGGTGATATTGTCGAGCTACCAGTCGCACGGGTCAGGTTGGAGACTCCGGTGTTCAGGGGTGAGGTTGATGCTTGCGTCATCGAGAATCCCGTGTGTGACGTCATTCTGGGTAGGATTCCGGGAGCTCGGTTCCAATGCGCAGAGCTAGTGGGGGCCATGCAGACAAGGGCACAGGCTCAGGCTGGGGAGAAGCCTTTCCGTCCTCCACTTGCGGCAAAATGTCCTGAAGTAGACATCACCCCTCAGAGGGTGCAGTCACTGCAGAGGTCGGATGTTCCTCTTAATACCCATTTTCATGACTCGACGGGTTGTCACTGGGTGGGTCCCGGGGAGGTGGTGGGCCCATTGACTCCTTCGTCGTCCAGGGGAGACAAGTGTGTCCTCGCGTTGGTCGAGGGGGCGACGCGCTGTCCGGGGGCAGTGGCGCTGCGCGCAGTAGAGACGAAGGTCGTGGCAGAAGCACGGGGGTACGTTTTTCCCCGCACAGGGGTGCCCGGGGAAATGCTGCCAGACCTAGGGTTGCAGTTCACGGTGGGTGATGAAGGTTCCATCTCTTACCGTTTGAGGGCCGCTGAAATTCGCAGGCGGATATGGGTTCCAGGATGATGCAGGATTGAAGCTACACAAGTTGCAGGAACTTGTTCGGCTTGATGGGGGGGTGGTTGTTACGAATCGAATGTGGCGAATGGTGGTGTGCACGTGGTTAGGTTTTGACTGGGATTATTTTTAGCATGAGTGGGTGACGTAGTGACTGAGGAGTGTTCACGGGTGAGCGAATGATCTGATTGATTGTATATTTGCCGAGTGAAAGCTGGATACGACACTCGAGCGAATGAACCCCAGGGTGACGGGTGAGTGCTTATTTTATCTGTATCCTTCTATATTGTAAATACCGCGGATGTATGATGATTGATTGTGAAGGAACGGATGAGTGAGTATGTGGTTTTTTTCAGGGTTCTTTGGATAGCGGAGCAGTGGAGCTTTCCGGGCGGGGGCCTGTCTGAAGACTGTCGGCGGGGGGCCGCTGAAGCTTGAGTGTATGAAGTCTGAGTGCCGGCAGGGGCCGCACGTCAGCACCTGTGAGCCCTGGTGTGGGACGGGCAGTGGAGTTTGTTTGCGTTTGAATACACCTTGTTGGAACTCTGTG
>JAWQFJ010026060.1:0-12612 GCA_034096865.1 Theodoxus fluviatilis | reverse complement strand
GTGATAGAGGCTGTACCATATGTGTTTTTGTTGGGTACATACAGTGGTGATGGAGGCTGTAACACACACACACAGTGGTGATGGAGGCTGTAACACACACAGTGGTGATGGAGGCTGTAACACATACAGTGGTGATGGAGGCTGTAACACACACAGTGGTGATGGAGGCTGTAACACATACAGTGGTGATGGAGGCTGTAACACATACAGTGGTGATGGAGGCTGTAACACATACAGTGGTGATGGAGGCTGTAACACACACAGTGGTGATGGAGGCTGTAACACACAGTGGTGATGGAGGCTGTAACACACACAGTGGTGATGGAGGCTGTAACACATACAGTGGTGATGGAGGCTGTAACACACACAGTGGTGATGGAGGCTGTAACACATACAGTGGTGATGGAGGCTGTAACACATACAGTGATGATGGAGGCTGTAACACACACAGTGGTGATGGAGGCTGTAACACATACAGTGGTGATGGAGGCTGTGTGTGTGTGTGTGTAATATGTGTGTGTGTGTATGTGTGCGTATGTGTGTATGTGTGTGTGTGTGTAATATGTGTGTGTGTGTGTGTGTTGTGTGTGTGTGTGTGTGTGTTGTGTGTGTGTGTGAGCGTGAGTGCGCACTGCTCACAGTTGACGTCGACGTACTGCTCCGCCATGGCCAGGAGCGTGGGCGACATGGAGGACACGAACAGGCCCACCATGCAGCTGGCCACGTACAGCGCGGCGTGCGTGCGGAAGATGAGGTTGATCAGAAGCGCCAGCACCGTGCCAAGCTGTCGGGGAATGGAAGGAGTGAAGAACGAATGTACCACCTCCGTCTTCTCCTTACGACTTGAGATGTACGGAAAGAATCAACAAGGAGTGAAGGACGAATCTACTGACCTCTGCCTTCCCACTTCAGGTAAAGACGATTAAAACCATCCAGGTCTGCATGACAGTTAGCCACTCTGTGCAGGGAGCCGGCATCTGTAGTCAAATCTGAGCTACATCTGGTTGTATGTAGTCAAGTCTGAGCTACATCTGGCTGTAGTCAAGTCTGAGCTACATCTGGTTGTAGTCAAGTCTGAGCTACATCTGGCTGAATGTAGTCAAATCTGAGCTACATCTGGCTGAATGTAGTAAAGTCTGAGCCACATCTAGTTGTAGTCAAGTCTGAGCTACATCTGGCTGTATGTAGTCAAGTCTGAGCTACATCTGGCTGTATGTAATCAAGTCTGAGCTACATCTGGTTGTCTAAAGTACAGTCCTCAAATATTAAAAGGGACCATGCGTCTCAGTAATCAAAAACTATATTTTGCACTTTTCTCTCCTTACGACCTAACAAAACAAATCTCTCTCTCTCTCTCTCTCTCTCTCTCTCTCTCTCTCTCTCTCTCTCTCTCTCTCTCTCTCTCTCGGGACTGTAATTGATTTGAAATTGTAATATAATTGTGCTACGAGATACTGTAAACTCCTTTGAAATGGGCCAGTGGCCTGATCAAATAAACTTTTCGTTCGTTCGTTCGTTCTCTCTCTCTGTGTCTCTCTCTCTCTCTGTGTCTCTCTCTCTCTCACTCTGTCTGTCTGTCTGTCTGTCTGTCTGTCTGTATCTGTCTCTGTCTCTCTCTGTCTCTCTCTGTCTCTCTCTGTCTCTCTCTGTCTCTCTCTCTCTCTCTCTCTCTCTCTCTCTCTCTCTCTCTAACTCTCTCTCTCTCCTCTTTCTTTCTCTGTGTGTCTATCTGACTGTCTGTGTGTCTGTGTGTATGTGTGCCTGTGTGTCTGTGTGTCTGTCTGTCTGTCTGTCTGAATGTCTGTCTGAATGTCTTTCTCTCTCTCTGTCTCTCTCTCTCTGTCTCTCTCTCTGTCTCTGTCTCTGTCTCTCTCTCTCTCTCTCTCTCTCTCTCTCTCTCTATCTCTCTCCTCTTTCTTTCTCTGTGTGTCTATCTGTGCGTCTATCTGACTGTCTGTGTGTCTGTGTGTCTGTCTGTCTGTCTGTCTGTCTGTCTGTCTGTCGTTCTGTCTGTCTGTCTGAATGTCTGTCTGAATGTCTCTCTTTCACATAATTACACCCCAACGTTCACGCATGATTGGCTATTCACCCGCTGTGCGACACGGCAATAGGACACAGGGACGCCTGTCACCCGCTGTGCGACACGGCAATAGGACACAGGGACGCCTGTCACCCGCTGTGCGACACGGCAATAGGACACAGGGACGCCTGTCACCAGATGTCAAGGGACGCTTTTTTTAACGACACGTTACCCGAAGTTGACGCTGCAATCAGGAAGTGAACTCACGATGTTGACGAGCAGCATGAAGGGTGGGGTGAACTTGACGGCCAGAGCGATGGCCACCAGCCGTCCTGAGGCAAACAGCCCCTGTGCCAAGAGAGGACATCTCACTGGACAGGTGAAAACAGGTACAGACAGGTGTAAACAGGTACAGACAGGTGTAAACAGGTACAGACAGGTGTAAACAGGTACAGACAGGTGTAAAGAGCTACAGACAGGTGCCAACAGATACAAACAGGTGCCAACAGATACAAACAGGTGCCAACAGATACAAACAGGTGCCAACAGATACAGACAGGTGCAAACAGCTACAGACAGGTACAAACAGCTACAGACAGGTGCACACAACTACAGACAGGTGCTGACAGCTACAGACAGGTGCAAACAGCTACAGACAGTTCTGACAGCTACAGACAGGTGCACACAGCTACAGACAGGTGCACACAGCTACAGACAGGTGCACACAGCTACAGACAGGTGCTGACAGCTACAGACAGGTGCAAACAGCTACAGACAGGTGCACACAGCTACAGACAGGTGCACACAGCTACAGACAGGTGCACACAGCTACAGACAGGTGCACACAGCTACAGACAGGTGCCAACAGGTACAGACAGGTGCAAACAGCTACAGACAGGTGCTGACAGCTACAGGCAGGTGCCAACAGCTACAGACAGGTGCACATAGCTACAGACAGGTGCACACAGCTACAGACAGGTGCACACAGCTACAGACAGGTGCAAACAGCTACAGACAGGTGCAAACAGCTACAGACATGTGCAAACAGCTACAGACATGTGCAAACAGCTACGGACAGGTGCAAACAGCTACAGACAGGTGCACACAGCTACAGACAGGTGCACACAGCTACAGACAGGTACAAACAGCTACAGACAGGTGCTGACAGCTACAGACAGGTGCAAACAGCTACAGACAGGTGCTGACATGTACAGAAAGGTGCAAACAGCTACAGAAAGGTGCAAACAGCTACAGACAGGTGCAAACAGCTACAGACAGGTGCAAACAGCTACAGACAGATGCAAACAGCTACAGACAGGTGCACACAGCTACAGACAGGTGCACACAGCTACAGACAGGTGCAAGCGAAACCGCACGAGGTGAAATGCGACACCACGGAAAATCCCGCGAGATGTAAGGGTGGTTGTCATAGTTACCCAGAAGCAGGCGTCCAGGGTGGCGCCCTCGTAGGTCTGGAGCCCGGGCACGTTGGACTCCAGTGCGTAGGTGTAGATGTAGTTGGCGTACGATGACTGCAAGCACACCAAAGAAAAAACGTGATAAAGAGAGAAAAAGCGTGGTAAAGAGACGCTTTTGGTGTACAGTGCCAGGCTTCCCCTGCAAAAACCTCGACCACTTTGACACACTGCGCTTTCTGGTTGCCTCCGTCAACATAGACAGTCTCATGAGACAGTCCCCACAGACAGTCCCCACAGACAGTCCCCACAGACAGTCCCCAGACAGCCCCCACAGACAGTCCCCACAGACAGTCCCCACAGACAGTCCCCACAGACAGTCCCCACAGACAGTCCCCAGACAGCCCCCACAGACAGTCCCCACAGACAGTCCCCACAGACAGTCCCCATAGACAGTCCCCACAGACAGTCCCCACAGACAGTCCCCACAGACAGTCCCCATAGACAGTCCCCACAGACAGGCCCCTGCAGTTTCCACAGACAGTCCCCACAGACAGTCCCCACAGACAGTCCCCACAGACAGTCCCCACAGACAGTCCCCACAGACAGTCAACACAGACAGTCAACACAGACAGTCTCCTCAGACAGTCCCCACAGACAGTCCCCACTGACAGTCCACACAGACAGTCCCCACAGACAGTCCCCACAGACAGTCCCCACAGACAGTCCCCACAAACAGTCCCCACAGACAGTCCCCACAGACAGTCCCCATAGACAGTCCACAGAGACAGTCCCCTGCAGTCCCCATAGACAGTCCCCACAGACAGTCCCCACAGACAGTCCCCACAGACAGTCCCCACAGACAGTCCCCACAAACAGTCCCCACAGACAGTCCCCACAGACAGTCCCCACAGACAAACCACACAGACAGTCCCCATAGACAGTCCCCACAGACAGTCTCCACAGACAGTCCCGACATACAGTCCCCAGACAGTCCCCACAGACAGTCCACACACACAGTCCCCACAGACAGTCCCCATAGACAGTCCACACAGACAGTCCCCACAGACAGTCCCCACAAACAGTCCCCACAGACAGTCCCCACTGACAGTCCCCACAGACAGTCCCCACAGACAGTCCACACAGACAGTCCCCACAGACAGTCCACACAGACAGTCCCCACAGACAGTCCCCACAGACAGTCCCCACAGACAGTCCCCACAGACAGTCCCCACAGACAGTCCCCACAGACAGTCCCCACAGACAGTCCCCACAGACAGTCCCCACAGACAGTCCCCACAGACAGTCCCCACGGACAGTCCCCACAGACAGTCCCCACAGACAGTCCCCACAGACAGTCCCCACAGACAGTCCCCACGGACAGTCCTCACAGACAGTCCCCACGGACAGTCCACACAGACAGTCCCCACAGACAGTCCCCACAGACAGTCCCCACAGACAGTCCCCACAGACAAACCACACAGACAGTCCCCATAGACAGTCCCCACAGACAGTCTCCACAGACAGTCCCGACATACAGTCCCCAGACAGTCCCCACAGACAGTCCCCACAGACAGTCCCCACAGACAGTCCCCACAGACAGTCCCCACAGACAGTCCCCACAAACAGCCCCACAGACAGTCCCCACAGACAGTCCCCACAGACAGTCCCCACAGACAGTCCCCACAGACAGTCCCCACAGACAGTCCCCACAGACAGCCCCCACAGACAGTCCCCACAGACAGTCCCCACAGACAGTCCCCACAGACAGTCCCCACAGACAGTCCCCACAGACAGTCCCCACAGACAGTCCCAGACAGTCCCCACAGACAGTCCCAACAGACAGTCTCCACAAACAGTCCCCACAGACAGTCCCCACAGACAGTCCCCACAGACAGTCCCCACAGAATGTCCCCTGCAGTCCCCATAGACAGTCCCCACAGACAGTCCCCACAGACAGTCCCCACAGACAGTCCCCACAGACAGTCTCCACAGACAGTCCCCACAGACATTCCACACAGACAGTCCCCACAGACAGTCCCCACAGACAGTCCCCACAGACAGTCCCCACAGACAGTCCCCACAGACAGTCCCCTGCAGTCCCCATAGACAGTCCCCACAGACAGTCCCCACAGACAGTCCCCACAGACAGTCCCCACAGACAGTCCACACACACAGTCCCCACAGACAGTCCCACAGACAGTCCCCACAGACAGTCCCCACAGACAGTCCCCACAGACAGTCCCCACAGACAGTCCACACAGACAGTCCCCACAGACAGTCCCCACAGACAGTCCCCACAGAGTGTCCCCACAGACAGTCCCCAAAGACAGTCCCAGACAGTACCCACAGACAGTCCCCACAGACAGTCCCCACAGACAGTCCCCACAGACAGTCTCCACAGACAGTCCCCACAGAAAGTCCTCTGCAGTCCCCACAGACAGTCCACACAGACAGTCCCCACAGACAGTCTCCACAGACAGTCCCCACAGACAGTCCACACAGACAGTCCCCACAGACAGTCTCCTCAGACAGTCCCCACAGACAGTCCCCACAGACAGTCAGTACAGACAGTCCCCACAGACAGTCCCCACAGACAGTCCCCATAGACAGTCCCCACAGACAGTCCCCACAGACAGTCCCCACAGACAGTCCCCACAGACAGTCCCCACAGACAGTCTCCACAGACAGTCCCCATAGACAGTCCCCACAGACAGTCCCCACAGACAGTCCCCACAGAAAGTCCCCACAGACAGTCCCCACAGACAGTCCCCACAGACAGTCCCCATAGACAGTCCCCACAGACAGTCCCCACAGACAGTCCCCACAGACAGTCCCCACAGACAGTCCCCACAGACAGTCCCCACAGACAGTCCCCACAGACAGTCCCCACAGACAGTCCTCTGCAGTCCCCACAGACAGTCCCCACAGACAGTCCCCACAGACAGTCCCCACAGACAGTCCCCACAGACAGTCAACACAGACAGTCAACACAGACAGTCTCCTCAGACAGTCCCCACAGACAGTCCCCACTGACAGTCCACACAGACAGTCCCCACAGACAGTCCCCACAGACAGTCCCCACAGACAGTCCCCACAAACAGTCCCCACAGACAGTCCCCACAGACAGTCCCCATAGACAGTCCACACAGACAGTCCCCTGCAGTCCCCATAGACAGTCCCCACAGACAGTCCCCACAGACAGTCCCCACAGACAGTCCCCACAGACAGTCCCCACAGACAGTCCCCACAGACAGTCCCCACAGACAAACCACACAGACAGTCCCCATAGACAGTCCCCACAGACAGTCTCCACAGACAGTCCCGACATACAGTCCCCAGACAGTCCCCACAGACAGTCCACACACACAGTCCCCACAGACAGTCCCCACAGACAGTCCCCATAGACAGTCCACACAGACAGTCCCCACAGACAGTCCCCACAAACAGTCCCCACAGACAGTCCCCACAGACAGTCCCCACAGACAGTCCCCACAGACAGTCCCCACAGACAGTCCCCACGGACAGTCCACACAGACAGTCCCCACAGACAGTCCCCACAGACAGTCCCCACAGACAGTCCCCACAGACAGTCCCCACAGACAGTCCCCACAGACAGTCCCCACAGACAGTCCCCACAGACAGTCCCCACAGACAGTCCCCACAGACAGTCCCCACGGACAGTCCCCACAGACAGTCCCCACAGACAGTCCCCACAGACAGTCCCCACAGACAGTCCCCACGGACAGTCCACACAGACAGTCCCCACGGACAGTCCACACAGACAGTCCCCACAGACAGTCCCCACAGACAGTCCCCACAGACAGTCCCCACAGACAAACCACACAGACAGTCCCCATAGACAGTCCCCACAGACAGTCTCCACAGACAGTCCCGACATACAGTCCCCAGACAGTCCCCACAGACAGTCCCCACAGACAGTCCCCACAGACAGTCCCCACAGACAGTCCCCACAAACAGCCCCCACAGACAGTCCCCACAGACAGTCCCCACAGACAGTCCCCACAGACAGTCCCCACAGACAGTCCCCACAGACAGTCCCCACAGACAGTCCCCACAGACAGTCCCCACAGACAGTCCCCACAGACAGCCCCCACAGACAGTCCCCACAGACAGTCCCCACAGACAGTCCCCACAGACAGTCCCCACAGACAGTCCCCACAGACAGTCCCCACAGACAGTCCCCACAGACAGTCCCAGACAGTCCCCACAGACAGTCCCAACAGACAGTCTCCACAAACAGTCCCCACAGACAGTCCCCACAGACAGTCCCCACAGACAGTCCCCTGCAGTCCCCATAGACAGTCCCCACAGACAGTCCCCACAGACAGTCCCCACAGACAGTCCCCACAGACAGTCTCCACAGACAGTCCCCACAGACATTCCACACAGACAGTCCCCACAGACAGTCCCCACAGACAGTCCCCACAGACAGTCCTCACAGACAGTCCCCACAGACAGTCCCCTGCAGTCCCCATAGACAGTCCCCACAGACAGTCCCCACAGACAGTCCCCACAGACAGTCCCCACAGACAGTCCCCACACACAGTCCCCACAGACAGTCCACACAGACAGTCCCCACAGACAGTCCCCACAGACAGTCCCCACAGACAGTCCCCACAGACAGTCCACACAGACAGTCCCCACAGACAGTCCCCACAGACAGTCCCCACAGAGTGTCCCCACAGACAGTCACCACAGACAGTCCCAGACAGTCCCCACAGACAGTCCCCACAGACAGTCCCCACAGACAGTCCCCACAGACAGTCTCCACAGACAGTCCCCACAGAAAGTCCTCTGCAGTCCCCACAGACAGTCCACACAGACAGTCCCCACAGACAGTCTCCACAGACAGTCCCCACAGACAGTCCACACAGACAATCCCCACAGACAGTCTCCTCAGAGAGTCCCCACAGACAGTCCCCACAGACAGTCAGTACAGACAGTCCCCACAGACAGTCCCCACAGACAGTCCCCATAGACAGTCCCCACAGACAGTCCCCACAGACAGTCCCCACAGACAGTCCCCACAGACAGTCCCCACAGACAGTCCCACAGACAGTGCCACAGACAGTCCCCACAGACAGTCCCCACAGATAGTCCCCACAGACAGTCCCCACAGACAGTCCCCACAGACAGCCCCCACAGACAGTCCCCACAGACAGTCCACACAGACAGTCCCCACAGACAGTCCCCACAGACAGTCCCCACAGACAGTCCCCACAGACAGTCCCCACAGACAGTCCCCACAGACAGTCCCCATAGACAGTCCCCACAGACAGTCCCCACAGACAGTCCCCATAGACAGTCCCTACAGACAGCCCCCACAGACAGTCCCCATAGACAGTCCCCACAGACAGTCCCCATAGACAGTCCCCACAGACAGTCCCCATAGACAGTCCCCACAGACAGTCTCCACAGACAGTCTCCACAGACAGTCCCTACAGACAGCCCCCACAGACAGTCCCCACAGACAGTCCACACAGACAGTCCCCACAGACAGTCCCCACAGACAGCCCCCACAGACAGTCCCCATAGACAGTCCCCACAGACAGTCCCCATAGACAGTCCCCACAGACAGTCCCCATAGACAGTCCCCACAGACAGTCCCCACAGACAGTCCACACAGACAGCCCCCACAGACAGTCTCCACAGACAGTCCCCACAGACAGTCCCCACAGACAGTCCCCATAGACAGTCCCCACAGACAGTCCCCACAGACAGTCCACACAGACAGCCCCCACAGACAGTCCCCACAGACAGTCCCAGACAGTCCCCACAGACAGTCCCCACAGACAGTCCACACAGACAGTCCCTACAGACAGTCCCCACAGACAGTCCCCACAGACAGTCCCCACAGACAGCCCCCACAGACAGTCCCCACAGACAGTCCCCATAGACAGTCCCCACAGACAGTCCCCACAGACAGTCCCCACAGACAGTCCACACACACAGTCCCCACAGACAGTCCACACAGACAGTCCACACAGACAGTCCCCACAGACAGTCCCCACAGACAGTCCCCACAGACAGTCCACACAGACAGTCCCCACAGACAGTCCCCACAGACAGTCCACACAGACAGTCCCCACAGACAGTCCCCACAGACAGTCCACACAGACAGTCCACACAGACAGTCCCCACAGACAGTCCCCACAGACAGCCCCCACAGACAGTCCCCATAGACAGTCCCCACAGACAGTCCCCATAGACAGTCCCCACAGACAGTCCCCATAGACAGTCCCCACAGACAGTCTCCACAGACAGTCTCCACAGACAGTCCCCACAGACAGCCCCCACAGACAGTCCCCACAGACAGTCCACACAGACAGTCCCCATAGACAGTCCCCACAGACAGTCCCCACATACAGTCCCCACAGACAGTCCCCACAGACAGTCCCCACAGACAGTCCCCACAGACAGTCCCCACAGACAGTCCCCACAGACAGTCCCCACATACAGTCCCCACAGACAGTCCCCACAGACAGTCCCCACAGACAGTCCCCACAGACAGTCTCCACAGACAGTCCCCACAGACAGCCCCCACAGACAGTCCCCACAGACAGTCCCCACAGACAGTCCCCACAGACAAACCACACAGACAGTCCCCACAGACAGTCCCCACAGACAGTCCCCACAGACAGTCCCCACAGACAGTCCACACAGACAGTCCCCACAGACAGTCCCCACAGACAGTCTCCACAAACAGTCCCCACAGACAGTCCCCACAGATAGTCCCCACAGACAGTCCCCACAGACAGTCCCCTGCAGTCCCCATAGACAGTCCCCACAGACAGTCCCCACAGACAGTCCCCAACACTAACATTCAACACCAAACGTATGTGTACACTGCACACTCTACCTGTACATTGTATACATGCAGACACAGCACAAACTTCACCCTTTAGACATCCATCTCTCTCTCTCTCTCTCTCTCTCTCTCTCTCTCTCTCTCACACACACACACACATACATAGGAGGTCACTGATGATTATAAACTCTAGTTGTCACCGTTGTCCAGTAGCAGATTGGGAAGTGTTCACATTATTATAATTCTGTGTAACTGTTTGTGATTTGTAATGGGCCGGAGGCCTCCACAATACAACCAGTTGTTGCTCGTCGTTTCTCTCTCTCTCTCTCTCTCTCTCTCTCTCTCTCTCTCTCTCTCTCTCTCTCTCTCTCTCACACACACACACACACACACACACACACACACACATACAAACGCATACACACACACACACACACACACACACACACACACAAATACACACACATACAATCACACACACATACAAATCAAAAAGGCTTTATTCATGAAAATTGCACAAAGTCTGCGCACATGAACAACTAATGAATAAACACACTTTGTAACTTGAGCTGTCCGACCCACGAAAGAGATAATGGAGACCTACTTTGGCATGTAAAGCGTAGAAGGCCAACACAACAACAGCTAGATTGTCTTGACCAAGAGGATTAGCTATATATACATGTCCACAATGGCACACATAGGTATGGGTTTTCATGAGTGGGCAAAATGTCAAACACAAAAATTATAGAGCTGTTAGTTCAGCTACATACATGTATATATCTGCCAAGCAAACATTCAGCATGTCACGTTCAGTATAGACCCCTGCATAGTAGCTGCAGTCATATTTATATTTATATACTCCTCAGTGGGATGTGAGTATAAGAGGCAGGTTATAGCATTCAGATGTTCATTATTATACTGAAATTTACTTGTATTCATATATCAGAGCATTTTCTTTTACATTTAATATCCCCTCATTTTGACATGAAGTACTGGGAACAGCTATTTAGCATTTTTAGTTATATAAGAACCAACACAAGCAATTTGCATTCACACACACCTCACCAGGACAAGTGTGACTGCATTTAGCATCCCAGAGAATCAGGTGAGGCACTGAAATGTATATGCACTTACACACAAAAGCTTTCTTTACATACATTTTTTCTCACTTTGGCATAAGAGACTAAATACAGGATTATTAAGCACAAACAAGGAAAATGGCATATGGACATTGCACAGTCAGGATCCACATTGCAGCTGAACGTAGACACAATCACGTGGCACTGTTGTCGTGCTGTACATTTGCAGCAACGTAAGATCTCGTACGACGATTTGATTCAAGGCCTAGTGCTAATTGCTTTGATGGTCTGGTCTCAGTGTCACAAAAATATGATGATTTAATCAATCACTGATTTAAAAAATAAGTGTGTTGCCCTACATTGATTGACAGTCTGAGTGAAATAGATCTATTTCACTGTCCCACCTGGCGAACTTGTTGCCGGCTGTATTGAGCTTGTGTGTTCGTGTAGGCCTACTCAAAAGTCAAAATCACAGTCGTCTCCGAAACAAGGAATAATCAGAGTAAGGGGGAAAAGCATTTCGTTTGTTTGTTTTGTTCTTGCAGCACTTCAAAAATGATGTGTAGGTCTGTGACTGTCTGTCTCTCGTGTTGTGTGGTGTGTAGGTCTGTGACTGTCTGTCTCTCTGTGTTTAGTGGTGTGTAGGTCTGTGACTGTCACCATGTGTTCTGTGGTGTGTAGGTCTGTGACTGTCTCCATGTGTTCTGTGGTGTGTAGGTCTGTGACTGTCTCCATGTGTTGTGGTGTGTAGGACTGTGACTGTCTCCATGTGTTGTGTGTAGGTCTGTGACTGTCTCCATGTGTTGTGGTGTGTAGGTCTGTGACTGTCTCCATGTGTTGTGTGGTGTGTAGGTCTGTGTCTGTCTCTCTCCATGTGTTGTGTGGTGTGTAGGTCTGGGACTGTCTCCCTGTGTTGTGGTGTGTAGGTCTGTGACTGTCTGTCTCCATGAGTTGTGTGGTGTGTAGGTCTGTGACTGTCTGTCTCCATGTGTTGTGTGGTGTGTAGGTCTGTGACTTTCTGTCTCCATGTGTTGTGTGGTGTGTAGGTCTGTGACTGTCTGTCTCCAAGTGTTGTGTGGTGTGTAGACCCCAAGCTAAAAGACACATTTTGGTATGATTTATCTCATAGAAAACATAGAAACTAACTGATAACTTATAAATGCATTTAATCACAGAAGAAGGAAAAAAAAATCAAAATCCTAATTTTAATGTTAATTTTTCTGCCAGGGCACAGAAGCAAGGTCTGAAATGACATGAGGCAGCCCC